>OY748306.1:5748491-5828568 GCA_963556515.1 Nudaria mundana
TACCGAGAACCTGGTCGAGTTCAATGCCCGCAAAACACAGGCGTGTGCATTTACAGCGAAGAAATCCCCTTCCTTCCCCTACCTTCTCTTCAGAATGCATTATTACCAATGATGGACAACCTTTACATCCTTGGCATAGACGTTCGTCGAGAGCTCAATAATAAAAACTACATCGAAAGATGTGTAGGGCTAGCTTCGCGGAAACTAGGAATACTGAATAAGGTAAAGAGATTCTTTACACCGGACCAGAGGTGTCTGCTGTACAAGACGCAGATAAGACCCTGCGTCGAATACTGCTCTCACCTCTGGGACGGCTCCCCGAAGTATCTGCTGGACGCTCTCGACGCTATGCAGCGACGGGCTATTCGTATTATAGATTATCCGGAGGTAACGGGAAGCCTTGAGCCGCTAGCTCAGCGCCGAACAATAGCTTCCTAGGCCGCATTCTACCGTATTTACCACGGCGAGTGTTCTGAAGAGCTCTTCAATCTGATCCCATTCTCTTCCTTCCGATCCTGAAGAACGCGTGCCGGGCAGAGATGCCACTCCCACACAGTGGATAGCATGTTCGCGAGAACCGAGCGTTTTAAACGTTCGTTTTTCTGCCGAACGATAGTGGCTTGGAACGCCCTGCCTGTGCACGTGTTTCCTCCCACATATAATCTGGGTTCTTTAAGCGGAGCGTGAAGAGGCACATCAGTAGGTCGTCAAGTTGAGGGCCACTCTCTATAGTATTGTGTGCTGTGAGAGTGGCCCACAATCGCTAGACGTCGTCACGACTTACCACCAGGCGGGCGGCGTCAATTTGGCGAACCCAATATAAAAAAAAAAAAAAGGTGTACCCAGCCGAAGGCAAGTGGCAATGCGGAAGGTTGTGTCGTCCAACATTGTACCGATGTTGGGCGATGGGAGTGCCTGGATCCATAACCCTGATTCCCATTCTCCAACAGCTAGTAGGCGTGCACGCTCTGAAATATTGACAGAAGTGTCAATTAGTGCATTAATTCTCATTTACAGAGCGGTGAATCCCACAGTCGCTGACCTAGGCGTGAGGGCAGGTCAGTGTCGGGGCAAGACATCCTCCAAGCATTTATGGCATCGCTCTTGCATCGCACCTCGGAATCAATCAGTGTATTTGACAAAATTTTCCTGACTAATTCTTCGGTGCTATGGACCGACGACAGAAATGCTGGCAGACTGACATCTGTGACTCTACGAATACCTATCCCGCCCAAGCGAACTGGAAGAGACGCTTGGACCCAGGCTCGGTCATTAATATTTACATTTAAAATTTTACACAATGAATTTTGTATTAAGTTGTCTAGTCTGCCCAAAATTTCTACATTTTTCCAAAATTGTCCTGAACGGAGGGCATGTGTAAATTTGGGTACGAAAAGACAAAAACGAAGAATAGTGAAAGCTGAATGAATACTGATATTACATAGACTTTTTTTTTTTTTTTTTTTTTAATTCCGCGGCCCAAGGCCGCGGCCGCTCTAACGTCCGTTGCCGGGCGTCCCTGGTTACTAGCAGAGGGTATGTCCAGTGGCGCCCGGCGGACTTTGACCACCCATGTGGTCTCTGCGGGTGTTTGGTCGGGACGAGAATCCCGCGTCATTGGGGTCGGGTTTTATCCCGCGTCAGTGAGTGAATCTGGTTGCGTGCTATGGGGCAAAGGCCCCGCAGCACGCAACCCTTCTAGCCTGCTTCTGTAAGGACGGTGGGTGGCGATCCCGCCGTCCTCAGGCCCCGATCATGGAGGACGATAGTCTTGGGCGTAGTCGCGTAGTCTGGGGCGGCCTGGCCGCCGACTACGGAACTCGGCGGGGAGGGTACGCTCCCTCTCCCTCCCGGCCGCCTCCTTCGCGAGCATGACTTGCTCGCAGAAGGACACGGCCGCGTTCCACCTACTCCCGCTGGATACCATGGCTTGAAGCATGGTCCCCAGCGAGAGGGTATCCACGCCCAGACCCACTACGAGGTCCCGGCGCTGACTCGCCCACGCTGAGCACTCCACCAACGTGTGGAGTGCGGTGTCGTCGTCGGAAACCTCGCAGTGTTGACACCGGGGTGTGACCTCACGATGCATGCGAAACAGATAGCTACCGAAGCATCCATGCCCGGCAACCATCTGCGTCGCACGGTGCGTGAGGTCATCATGCTGCCTCTGCAGCCAATCGGCCATGATCGGTCTCACCGCCGCGATGAAGATGGCACCCCCCTTGGGTTGCTCAAGTCGCACCCTCCATGACTCCATGAGATCCTGGCGGAGTTGGGACCGCTGGTCCTCGATTTCTCGAGACGCAGGCCTGTGGTCCCGCTCCAGCGCCTCCTTGCGCCATTGGAACAATGACGCAAGGGCTCTCGCTTCCAGGTCCCATGGAGGGGTCCCGGCTAGGAGACATGCAGCCTCTCCGGAGATCGTGCGGTACCCCCGTACGGTTCTGACGGCCAAGGTTCTAAGTGGTCTGTTTAACAGAGTCACGTTCCCCTTGACCGCCAACCTATCCGCCCATACGGGAGCCCCGTATAGGGCCATACTCCGCACAACCCCAAGTACAGTCTCCTGCAGGAGGCGTTGGGTCCCTTTAGGTTGGGCATCAGTCGCGAAAGCGCGACCGATGCCTGCGTCACCTTGGGGACCAAACTTCGGAAATGTGGTCCGAAGTTCCATCGGCTATCAAGTACGATCCCTAGGTACTTCATCGAGGGCTTGATGCCGATGCTAAGGCCTCCCACATTTATGCTGGAACCTTCTGGTGGACCGTTCCGAGGTCTGTGAAAACACAGAACCTCGGACTTGTGCAAGGCCACCTCCAGTCCCAGCTGCCGTATCCGACCCACGACTCGAGCAACACCCGTCGTGACCTTGAGTGCTGCCTCCTGGTACGTTGCACCCCGCGCCGTGACGAGGGTATCGTCGGCGTAGCACGTTACGCCGACACCCCTAGGCAACGCACCCCGCAGCACCCAGTCGTAGCCGATGTTCCACAGAAGCGGCCCCAGGACCGACCCCTGCGGAACACCGCACGACACATCTCGCCGAGCTGGCCCGAGCCAGCTGGGGAAAGCTATGGCCCTCTCCGAGAGATAGGCCCCGACAATACGACGGAGGTAGAGAGGCGTTTCGTGATACACGAGCGCCTCCCTAACGCAGCTCCATGGCAAGGTGTTGAACGCGTTGGCGATGTCAAGAGACACCGCCACCACCACCTTGCCCTGCGAGACTGCTTCCTCCGTCAGGCTCTTCACGCGCATGATCGCGCTCACGGTGGAGCGTCCCCGACGGAAACCGAACTGGTTATCCGCCAGGTCTGGCCCCACACTCGTGAGATGCTCGACGAGGCGTTCCGCGATAATTCGCTCAAAGAGCTTACACACCTCGTCGAGCAACACGATCGGCCGGTATCCGGACGGTGAGTCCACCGGCCGCCCCGCCTTACGGATCAGGACCAGTTTCCCCGTCCTCCACACCTTGGGAAACTGGCCCCTTTCGAGGCATGCGCTAAAGAGCCCCATCAGTCGAGGCCCGAGTTCTTCGAGGGCCAGGACCCATGCACGGCCAGGAATGCCGTCGGGTCCGGGGGCAGTGATTTTCCGGCGTTTAAGCCGGAGTACTGCCGCACCTAGCTCCCCCACCCTGACTTCGGGTACGTCGTCTTCGCTGGTGCTATCCGCGTCGGGCAGAGACGGAGCCATGCGCGGAGGGACGTGCTCCTCCGCGCTCGTCGGAAACAGGGAGCCCATGACCCGCTCCAGCTGCTGCGGCTGGAGACTCTGGGTCAGTGGGGGCGCCCTAGGTCGGAGTTTCTCCCTGACCTGTAGGTACGGGCGCCCCCATGGGTTCTGCTGCAGGGTCTCCAGGAGCTCCTCGCGGGCCGCCGTCTTGGCCCGCTTTATCGTCTCCTGGAGATTACCTTTAGCCTCCCTGTATGCCTGAAAAAGCTCCGCCTCTCGGGCTGCCGCGTCGTCTGGGCGGCGACGCCTCCGGCGAAACCTGGTGTACCGGCGGCGGGTGGAGATGCATGCTGCGCGCAGCTCTGCAATCTCCGGCGACCACCAGTACACCTGCTTCCTGGCCGGTCTGGGTGTAACCCTAGGCATCGCCGCATCACAGATTTGCGACATGGCTCTCCTGAACCACTCCGCCTCGGCATCCACATCGGCAGGCCGGTCCGGCGCCGGAATCCAGGCCTGCACGATGGATGCCTCCAGGAGAGCCTCCCGATCCAGATGGTGAAGTGCCCAACGCGGATCCGGGGGATTTGCCACCGGCTGTGGGAGGTCAGGTGGGGGGACGACATCGAACCGGATGTACCGATGATCAGAGTGCGTCTCCTCACCCTCCTCCACGCGCCAGCCTGTAATACGGCGGGCGAGGTCAGGGGATGCGAACGTTACGTCCACGATCGATTCCCCCCCCCGCCGCCAATAGGTGGCGACATTCCCCCGGTTGAGGACCTCCAGACCACGTGTTCTGGTCCAGTCCTCAAGAAGCCTCCCCTTGTCCCTGGTTTCCCGGGAGCCCCACGCCTCACTCCAGGCGTTGAAGTCTCCCAGGAGCAGGACAGGGCGAGGACGGCACGCAGCGAAGACGACGTCGAGCTCAGTGAGCCATAGCTCAAACTGAGACTCGTCAATGTTCGGCGAGATGTAGGTGGCCACGACTGCCAACCCATCATAATCCGCCGCAACACACCCGCGGCCCCTTGCAGTGATCGCAAGGCGCGAGTTGTCTGCGGCGGACCCCCCAAAGATACAACAGGCCGAGCCGTCCTCGTCCACCGGGCTTCCCGGGTGGACGTAGTACGGCTCGGCGACCACGGCCAAGTTTATGGACCACTGCCGGATGCTCTGGTACAGAAGATCCTGAGCAGCACGGCAGTGGTTCAAATTCAGTTGCAGGATACGGATACGGGCGTCAGACATTAATTGACGTCCATAACCGCATCCCGCCGCGAAACAACTGGCCGCGCAAGGGCGGCACCCCCACCGCTCTCAGCGGACGGACGAGGTTTTGGCCTCGAGGCGGCGCAAGTTGTGCTGCCGACCCGGTGATCCGCGGTCTTGCCCTCCGCCTCGCATCTAAAGCAGCGAGGCGGGGCGTCACAGGCACTTGCCTTGTGACCGGGCCGGCTGCAGCGGAAGCACCGATCGCCCACGGTGACTTCCGCTGTACACTGCACTCCTAAGTGCCCCACCACCATGCACCGGAAACATCTGGTTTCCCGGGCACGAAGGAGGTGCACCTGCGCCTTTAGGAAGCCCCCTACGAGGAGGCTTCGTCCGTCCGCCACTTTCAGTGCCGCCGCGACGGGGCACTGGACGACTGTCATCCCGTGACCAGTGGAGCCGAAGGAGATATCTCCAGCCTTCACCTGGTCACGGGGGCAGCCGCCCGCCTCCACGACGGCGGAGACAACTTCCTCCGTCGTGGCCGCGTCATCCAGACCCGTGATGCGCAATGCGGCGCATTTGGTGGGCCTGGTGACGCGGACGGCTTCTTGGTCCAGCGCGTCCCTAAGCTGAGCCGCTAGGGCGTCAGCTTTAGGGCCGCTGGAGGCGCCGGAGACCTCGAGGAGGCGAGCCCCGGTGCGTGTCGTCTTGCACCGGAGCCCCCCCTGTATATCGAGGGCCGAGAGGTTGACTGAGGACTTCACAGTCCTCAGTACGTCGGCGTACCCCACCCCCTGCTCCACACCTACCGTCGTCACCGTCAGGACGACGGCGGTGGAGCGAGGAGGGCGGGGCCTCTTCGGCGCCTTCGCCGCGGCGGCTTTGGCCGCTTTCTTTGCGGCCTTCGTCTTCCTCTTCTTGGCCCCCACTACTTCCCATCCCTCCCGTCTGGAGGGATGTAAGGAAGCAGCGGGAGCGACGATAGAGGAAGAGGATGCGGCAGGGGTGCCACTCTTCTTGCCGCGCCCCTTGGCCTTCCGCGCCTGGGCCGCGGTCTCGGCCGGCATCCGGTTCGCTGAAGCGGACGGGGGCGGAGCGGGGCGGCGGACAGCGGGTGTGCCGCTTGGACCCGGAGCGGGAGCACCGCCAACAGCCGCCGCGTATGAAAACGCGGGGCGCGCTAGCGGAGGGCGGCACGCCCGGTCCTCCAGGACCGCGAGGCGCCTCTCGATCGCCGTCAGGACCTGCACCGTAGTCGGTACAGGCTTCGGCGACGAGCCGGGCGCCATGGTGGGCGCGGTCCTAGGCGCCGTCTTCGGCGCTGGTCCAGCCGTCAGAGGAGGAGGTGGCATGGGACCTGGAGGTGCCTTGACCGCTTTGGTCAACTCAGCGACCTCCCGACGGAGATCTTCCATCTCCTTTCGGGAGGCAGTGAGCTCCACCTCCAGGCTCGCAACCTGCTTGCGGAGCTTCGCCTCCTCCGCTGTGACGCTCCGCTCGAGGAGCTTGTCGAGGGAGGATTGGGCTTCATCCACCAGTGAAGCCACAATCTTCTTCCTCCCCGACATATTTTTACTCCCCCGCATGGCCGCGTTCATGCGGGAGAAGATACTCATTATCTCCCGCGCGGGCGGCACACCGATATCCCTGCGACTGCGCAGGGACGGGACAGTTGACGGGGGTGGTGTTGGCGGGCGCATACGGTAGGCGCCGAGACGCGTGCGCACCGTCTTTACCGGCACCTCCTCCTCCGAATCGCTGGAGAGGAGGGACCCCCATCCAGAGCAACTAGTGCTCCGGTCGCGCGGCGGTCCCTCCTTCTCGAGGGTCCTCTTCTGCGAGGCAGAACGGCCCTTACTCTTCACGCTACTGGGAGCTGACCCATCGTCAGTCCCAGCAGCAACTTTTCCTTGGGGCGTCGACGTCGCGCTGCAACTAGGCGGCGCGACGCGAGCCCCCAAATCAATGGGCATCGAAGTCCGTTGTTCAAGCATTAAGTCGTCGGTTGACACTGGCCGGGAAAGGGCAGTGTCAGTACCGGGGGTCTCGTCAAGCATATCCATCGCAATGTTGGCCACTCAAGTCTCGATATCGACGTTCGGTCACCCAACTTGCCACTGCGTTACCGTGGTCAAGTTGGGGTCCAGGGCGGACGGCGAGGACGTAGTCGAATCTCTTGGGGCCCCGCCCCTGATATTACATAGACTATCAATAACCTGATCAAAATTTTGAATTTTTTCCTCGATAAAAGTGGAAAAGTCATCTTCTAAAATCGGGGACCCTAGGAGGCGTAAAGCAGTTTTGTCCAAAACTTTTATGTTGGGGGCCAAACAGTTGAATTTGGAGATTGTTGTTAATTTATCTGTGTTTTCAGATATAAAAATCTCACATATATTCGGGTTCAGTTCTAAGCCAATTGACTGAAACTCGTTCTTTATTAGGGCTAAATCTTGTAAAACTGTCTCTACTTTTCCCCCTAAAGTCCCGTCGTCTAGGTACCGTTACGTTTTTGTTTTGTTATGACATGACATTGACATTAAAATATAACTTCATTGCTAAACGCCTAATCGATGCTTCTCAGGACCAGAAGGCTGGCTATTTTCTGGCCCAATGAATAAGTATCGCCATCCAACGTGGCAACACAACCAGCATTCTGGGAACCTTCCCGGTTGGCAATGGCGCGGAGGATTTTTTACACGATATTTTGTAATGTAGGTATTTTTAGTCTATAATTATGTTTATTTTGTATATTGTAATTCTTATTGTAAATAAATTACTTCATATACTTCTTATTATATATAAAAAAAAACTTCATTTTTTTTTCGTCTTTAAATGATTTTAGACTATAAATATATTTATGTAAATACATTCGAGGCAATTAAATGCCGAGTCTTTTACCCTAGTGCGCGGAAGATGGTTATGTTGACGGTTGTTTTTTTTGAAGGAGGTAATAATATTGCAAGTCTAAATAAAACTTTCAACTTTGATTACATTGATAGGTAGCATGGGTTAAAGACTATTGCCTTACCAAGAAGAGGGCGATTTAAAAAAAGAACTTCATTCATTAAACCATATTCACGTCACATTGAAAACTACTAATATGTAAGAAAGAGCGAGCGATATGTAACGTGAAGTTGGTACGATCGAGGTCTTGAAAACTAATGATGGTGTAAACGTCATTTTTAAAATTGCCATTTTTTTAATTTTTTAATTTTATATATATATATTTAAATATATATATATATATATATATATATATCGAGGGTTGAGTGTTCAAACCCGTTAAATGTGAAAAATTAACTTTCAAGATAATCAATGTTAAAGTTTATTAAATTATATTAAATTAATGCAAATTACTTAGTGACTTAGTAAGATATACATCTATGATAATAAATTTTATGATTTTAGTATATGTTTAATAATAAACTTTTGTATAAAATTGTAATTAGTAAATTGGGGGGCTAACTTATTGGGTTCTACCCTAAAATTAAAAATATGTTTCTATTAATTATTAGCTTTATTAATTGAACAAAAACCAAGTAAATCACGATAATCTTTTATAATAATTAATCACTGTCGGTTTCAGATTCAGGTATGTTGTTGAATGTTTTCAGGCTGTGTATCCACCCATGAAATTCCTCGGGAATGATTTCTTTTTTGCACATCGTTTCTAGATCTGTTTTTTTGGCAATACTGATCGGTATCTGACTTTGGTATAATTGCTCCAGCCGTTCTGGTAGTTGCATGTTGGTTGAAAATCGCTTTGCCCTCGTTTTAGGTGTGTTTTGAGTGGTACTAAAAATGTCTATGTGTCTATATTCCTCACTCTGATCGTAGTTGAAGTATATTTTTACATCCCCTTTTACATAACGTATTTTTTTTATTTTTAACCAGTTCACAGTTTCTTGTCTATTATCTTTATTTTTATTTTTCATTATTAGAGCACTTAGCTTTTTTAGGTCTAACATCTCGTTAAATTTGAATTCTTTCACTATGTAGCTATCTACCACAATTTTTTTTTTCGTTTCATCAGTCTTAACTATTTTTGTTCTCTTTTTTCTGGCAGACTTAAAAACATTCTTCCAATCTGATACACTGTTGATTGATAAGTTCTTGGAGGCATTTTCAATGGCGGCATGCATAGAGTCAACCTCCATGTGGGAATGCCCACTTTCCAAGAATTTTTGTTCTACTATCTGAAGGTGCTCTATTTTCTGCACAGCCCAGAGTAAGAGAGCTGAAATATGTTGATTCCTGTTTTGGCCACTGCATGTATCTGAAAAAATGCTCAGCTCTGTCACGTTTTTAGGTATCTCTTTAGATAAATAGTGGAAGAGACAAGTTCCTATCTCGCAATTGCCTTTTTTTCCATTTATTTCACTCCAGCATAGGCAGTAAGCATTATTTGGAAGACGTGCTTCGTATATGGTAAGATTGTACAGGACTAATTTTCTCATGTAATACAATATACTTTCACCTCCACTAGGTATCTGTAGAACAGCTTGTAAATCCATAGTTATAGACATAAATGTTTTATCCGTGTTGGCGCGAACTTTATCAGCGTCTTTTGCTGCTTGACACATGTTCTTTCGCTGTATATGCTTTCGGTATTCACCTTCTAGACGTTCTTTCGATTCAGATTTGTCATATTTCGTGCAAATACTACAAAGATCTTTTTTAGGGTTGATTAAACTGTAATTATAATTGCCAGTAAAGATGTCACGATATTTAAATTCCGAAACTTGCAGTCTTTTTTCTCCAGTGCATTTCTCTTCATACAACCTGTACATATTGTTTACTGATTTTACATCTGGAGCTAGATATTTTCTCTTACTATCCTTCCGACACTAATGAGACTCCATCACCGGAAAGTCTTCAATGTGTTGCTTAACGAAATCTACGTCTTCTTTTTTTGTTTTATGAGGTGGCTCTTTTTTCCCTCTTTGGTCATCTGCGGTATAAAATCCCAATGCATCTGCTTTTGCTATAGCATCTGAAATTACATCCACGCTCACACACAACGTCGCTACTACTTTTGACACACTTGGAATTTTTCATTGTTTTTCTGAAAAAATATTTTTTACTAAACAATCGGTCTTTTTTATTTGATGCCTTCTGTAATTTCAGCGTTTTAACAGGCTGAACTTTGATGTTAGATAAGATGAAGTTTTTTCGAGCTTTGAAATCCATTTTTTGGAAATTTCGGCATAAATTCTCACGTTCTTCAGGAGTAAACTTTTCAGTGCATTTAAAAAAACATTTATCACACTGCACAGGCTTAGGAATCTTAGCTGGTCTAGTAACACCTTTGGTAACATAAGAAAGTCCTTCAATTTTTCTTGCCTTATTTATGTTTTTTTTCCATTCCGCTGGTTTAGCTCTCTTTCTTCGTTTAATAGGTTTAACTGATGTCCAAACTCGGTCCATTATAGTTTCAAGAATCATCCTTGCAATCACTTCGGGAGTTGGATTCCCGTATTCTAAAATACTTGGACTTGCAGGAATTATCAAATCCTCATGAGAATCACTGTGTTTTGGAGAGTTTTCATTTGATTCAGAGACATGAGTAGGATCTTTATCAGAATCTATACGCTTTGGAGACTTATCATCTGAATCTGGCACGTACGTAGGATCTTTATCTGAATAATCACTCCCGAACAAACAAACTTCATCTGACAGTTGCTGATCGTCACAGTTTTTCTCAATAATGATTGGTGGACCTACAACAAAAAAAATTGTAGTTCTAGGTAAATGAAAATATAAAAGGTAATCTTAGGAGGTTCATCGCAGTCGGAAGTAAATCATTTAAATGTATTATTAGGTAAGTAGATAGGTATTTAAAATGATAATTATCAGGTACCTGCCGTGGCATCATCATCAACAAAATCGATCATCCGCCTTGCGATTTTCATTTGTGTGTCATCTAGATCTGATGAATTACTAGAATTAATTACAGGATCTTCTAATGGTGATGGAGTTATACCTGAAATATTACATTTTCAGAGTACATAGCAATAATGAAAACATTAAACACGTAACCTAAATGAAATCGAACTAATCATTTAATATAAAAATATTGATCTATGTACCTAGTGATAAAACCCAATAAGTGGGCTGTAGGTAGGTACCTTTTATTATTACAGTCAATGATTTTAAATACAATGGATTTCGGATCATCGCTCAAAAGTGTCCGAACTAAAAGAGAAACAAAACGCTAAAAGAGAAACAATCGCGCGCCAGTCTTGATTTTGACAACTGAACGACAACACGTTGCACAATGCCGTACTGTATTGTAAAAACGTGTAAAAACTACGAAAAAAAAGCAAATTGAAGACGGTGTATCATATTTTCAGTAAATAAGCTTTTGTTTTATTATTTGCAATTTATTATTTCACTTAAAATACAGTATTTCGTCGATAATAAATTAAAAGACAAAAGTAAATATTGCAATCCAGTCCAATACCGAAGTACCTATCTGTCTCTTTCGAACTCATCCCAAGCTCAGTAAAAAGAAAGAGACCATTTCATTTTCACTGAATAATGTACTAACAAAATGACCATTCAGATTTATTCGGATTACCGATAGCGATAAAACTATTTGGAACAAAGATTATAGTGGAGACGCCTTGGCTCTTTATGATTTTTTTTTCGTTATATGAACCAACATCTATTTCAGTTTTCCTCGGGATCCAGTACACTGTGCACAATGGAAAAATATTATTGCCCTAGCACGGCGAGAAGAATATTTTGATCCAAAAAATAACAATCTTGTTTGTTCGGCTCATTTTATGGACATAACAAAAAGAGGTCCGATCTTTATGAAACTTGTACAAGAATCCCTTGATTGAATGGAGGAGATAAGCCCAAAAATGTTTTTAATTTTCACAGGGTATCATTGTTTTGTCATAAATATAATTACACATGTCATTTTATTTCGTGTATGTACTGTTATTTTCTTTTTATTTGGATTCTCGGTAATGTATTCCCACGGGAATCGGGGCCGAGATAACTATATCTCGCGGGCGGAGTCACGGTGATCAGCTAGTAGCCAATAATTTCGTATCCCAAAAATTAACCATAAGATAAAAATAAATTAATGATGCGCAGTTTTAGCAACTAATTCAGTCACTTGAAACACGGCTATCTTGTAGTAGACGTAGCGACATAGCGTTATGAAAATAGTAATGAAAGCGGAAGAACTTTGACACCCGCAAGAAGTTTGGCATTTATAATATTATAATTAGTTAAATTCATTAATTCCCTTTTTGTTATTCATACACTACAGTTACTTATTATGAAACTGACTCGAAAAAAAAATCTTTGTCAGTCGTTAATTAGTTTTTCAGCTTATTTCGTCTAACATAAACAAGTAATTACAATTTATAAGATTATGGAATTTATTGTAGTCTTACATTAATTATTACGCCTACGTAGGTACATATCATGGAATCCTTAAAAGACTTTAACAAAATAAACCTACTCCATTGTTTCTATGTTCACGTAGTTCAAGTATAAGCTGCATAAGGTGAATTAGTCAGGCGGACAGATAGAAGCTACGTAATGCGATAAATTAGTGCAAACAAAAGTGAACACTATTCCGTTGAATCAAGGTTTAAATTTTAATATGAAATTTGTTTATATCTATGTATGCCTATGTATAATGTATAGGTCGACTCGGAACATTATTTTCTTGCGATTTGTTCTAGATCCTATGTCCGTTGTATTATAAGGTCTTTGATTACAGTTCAAGAATGTACCGAGAGAAAAAACCCAACAAGTGGGTTGTAGGTACCATCATGTATTATTGTTTCTGTATAATGTATGAATATTTTGATTAACTTATTTATGTAGGTAGTTATAAAAGTTACTATTATCATTTATTTTAAACTTTGAATGTAATGAAAATGTTTACCTATCCACGTACAAAACCCACCGCAGTATAAAGATAACCTCTAATAGAATTTGATATTCAAAACATCCCTATTACGAAATAGGATTCTACAATCCACAGTGAAAAGTGAAATAGTTACTACTATCTACTACGTAGTAGGTACTACCTACTCTAAACGATAACCGGGTTGTATTTGTTGATTGGTTTGCTATGGGAAAGTTAACCTTACCTAGGTATTTCATAGGAAATAAAAAATATTTACCTTGTTTTCGAGATCCATTGCAAGCTAGACTCACAAATTTTCTTGATCGATTGCTCATCATACACCTTTTTGAGTACCTTTTCAATGGGAAAAACATAAAACGCAGCGCACGTCACCATTTCACACAACTGACTGCGCGTGCGGTACAAGACACAACATGTTTCTTTATCGGGTTCTTCCCCAGACGAACGTTGAATTAAAATATTGATTAGGATAGTGTAAATACCCATTAAGTAGACAAACATTATTTTTTTACGATATAGTTCAGATATGAAATGCCAATAAATATATTTTATTGGATTTTATATCTTCTTATTACGTGTATTCATGATAAATCATCTAGAGGTAAAACCCGTTAATTCATTTTTACTGTTTTTAATTTTAGTTTTTTTTTGTTTGTATTGAAATACTTCTCGTGTTAAAATCCGTTATACAAAATTATGTGCTTTTATCTTTTGTATTTGCGTGATTAACGTGGTTATCCTTAAGATTTCAATACCAATAAATACATTTTATCTGGTTCTCTTGCAAAACAAAATATGAAATGTTTAAGTATAGTAGCTTTAGAGTATTTTCAACTAAAATTATTATTTAGTAATGCACTTACTGGGTTATTTGGTTAGTATATCACTATGTTACACTCTAAAATAGGGTTATCTGGAAACATCACTAGGAAGAGCAAAAAATTCTGATTCTAGTGGGCTATTAAAACTATTTTCGTATTTTTGTTACTTATCGGGTTTTAACACCCAACCCTCGATATATATATATATATATATATATATATATATATATATATATATATATATATATATATATATATATATATATATATATATATATATTTATTTATTTATATTATATATACTACATATACATCAAAGTAATATTTTTTAATATTCGATTAAGTACATAATTATGTAACTATCTACTGCTACTACTACTAATATTAGGGTCAATTAGTTCAAATTCATTGAACACGAGATCTTTGTACATTTTATTTTTTTATCATTTGTACAGCGAACATCTACAATGAAGACGATATATATGATAGCAGTGATATTATCGTGCTGTGAGGCGTACAAGATATTAGTGATATGCCCATTGCCTGGCAAGAGTCATGGAATACTTGGGGATGGAGTTGTTAGACGTCTACTCCAAGCTGGACATGAGGTAATTTGGAACAATTGTAATTTCAAATTAACCGCTAGTCACTCACTGAATATAATAAACCGTCAGTGAACATTGTTTCCCTGTTTAGGGTTCCTTAGTTCAAGTTTCGGAACTCTTATAGGTTCGTCATGTCTGTCCGTTCGTCTGTCCGCGGCTTTTCTCCTAAACGGTGAGTGCTAGAAACATAAAACTTGGCCTTTATATGTGTTATTTATGCTTTCGATTGTCGGCACTTGGTGGAACTTATAATAATACATTTTAAATAAACTTACTTGTACATTCCACAATTGTATATATATTTCACATAATATATTGTGGAATGTACAGTCAGCCCCAAAAGTCGCTGAACACATTCAAACTTCCAAAACATCTGAACACTAAAAATGTCATAAGTCAGTGACGCAACAAGAGAACAAAATAAACTCAACATACAAAAGGTCCATAAAAAGCTGAGCACTAGTATTCCAAAAGTACCTGAACACTAGTATTCCAAAAGTAGCTGAACATCATTAACATCATAAGTAGATTAACAAATCATATTTTCAATGTTGTTGCCTGTTAATCTAATTTTGGTTTTCTTGATGTAACACGAATTTTGGTCTTTTGACATGTAGCATAATTTAAGAAAAGTTTTAAAGCTAAAATTAATTTCCATTGGTGCAGTGCTCCCTATACCTAGGTTATGGGCACAGCAGGAAGTACTGCAAGAGTACCGAGCCCACGTGCAGCCACTGCGGCGGCCTTCATATGAAGGCCAAGTGCCCGGAGCTGCAGGTGGGAACACAGACTTTCTGTTTTAACTGCCATCGGGATACACTAGGACACACACGGGCTGAGCGACACACGGCACAGCACGATGCTGAACACATGCTCAGTAAGAATGAGACGGGACGAAATAGCACGGACAACCACTCAGTACTACTAAGGGCGTCTCGGGCATTGCTACCCCATACAGAATATTGCAGGCAAACCTAAAGAAGAAACAGGTGGCAACCCAAGACTTCCTACTCGAGGCCTCCAGGCATAAGGCATCCATAGCACTCATACAGGAGCCTCTTACGTGGGCACTGGGAAGAGGATGCGGGGATAACAGGGCGTCAGGGTCTTCCAGAACGCTGGACAAGGAGATGGGGCTGCAGAGGCGGCTTCGTATACTCGTTGCTAATCCATCGTCCTCAGGTTCCGATCATGGAGGTCGATGGTCCTGGGCGTAGTCACGTCTGCGGCGCCCTCGCCGCACACTTCGGAACTCAGCGGGGAGGGTCCGCTCCCTCATTCTACCGGCCGCCTCCTTCACGGGCATTACCTACTCGCAGAAGGAAACGGCTGCATTCCACTGACTCTCGCTAGAGACCATGGCTCGTAGCATGGTCTCCAACGAGAGCGTATCTACGCCCAGGCCCACAACGAAGTCCCGGCGCTGACTCGCCCATGCTGAGCATTCCACCAACGTGTGGAATGCCGTGTCTACGCCGGAAGTCTCGCAGTGTTGACACGCGGGTCTGACCTCACGAAGCATGCGAAACAGATACTCACCGAAGTTTCCGTGCCCGGTGATGATCTGTGTCGCACGATACATGAGGCCACCGTGCTGCCTCTGCAGCCACTCCTCCATGATCGGTCTCACCGCCGCGATGGTGGTGGTTCCCCACTTTGGTTGCTGAAGTCGCACCTTCCATGTCTCCATGAGATTCTGGCGGAGTTGGGACCGCTGAGCCTCGATTTCTCGAGACGCAGGCCTGTGGTCCCACTCCAGCGCCTCCTTGTGCCATTGGAACAATGACGCAAGGGCTCTCGCTTCCAGGTCCCATGGAAGGGTCGCGGCTAGGAGACATGCAGCCTCTAGGGAAATCGTGCGGTACCCTCTTATAGTTCTGACGGCCAAGGTCCTAAACGATCTGTGTAAAACAGCAGCGTTGTTGCCCGTCAGTCTCGGCGCCCATACGGGAACCCCGTACATGGCCATACTCCGCACGATCCCCAGGTACAGTCTCCTGCAGGAAGCGTTGGGTCCCTTTAAGTTGGGCATCAGTCGCGAAAGCGCGGCTGTCACCCCCGTCACTTTGTGGACCAAACTTCGGAAGTGTGGTCCGAAGTTCCACCGGCTATAAAGTACGAGCCCCAGCCGAGGTCCGTGAAAACACAGAGCCTCGGACTTATTCAGTGCCACGTCCAGTCCCAGCCGCCGTATCCGACCCACGACTTCAGCAAGCCCAGTCGTGACCTTGAGTGTTGCCTCCTGATGCGTTGCTCCCCGCGCCATGTCGAGGGTATCGTCGGCGTAGCAAGTTACTCTGGCAATAAACTGCAACATAGCAGCGTGTGAGGGGGGAGGGGTGGGGGAATGATTGATGTTGTATTACCAGGATATAGCCCCCAGACCAACTCATAGAACCTAGATGTGTTGGGGAACATAGAAACGAATAGAACATTTTTGGGAAGTGGGATGGGAATTGGGATTTTTTTTATGGGAAGAGATGGAGTTTTATTACTTGCGGGTGGTTCAAGGGGGGTCCGAAAATGAAGTCAAAATTGACCTAGGATGCTTAGTTTCCGAGATATCCGGTACTGGGAATCTTGGGTATTTTTGTGGGATGGGAATTCCCAAGAGTTTTTTTGCAGGCGAATAGAATACGGCTCTGCTTGGGTGCAGGGGAACAAAAATTTGCTCAGAATTGAGCTGGGAAGCTCCGTGACCGGGATATAGGGGCTTCAAGTTTTGTGGAATGTGGGATGATAATTGGGAAGAAATTTTTTGCGGGATGATGGCGTTCAAATATTTACATGGGCCGGAAAAATGAGGCCAGAATTTACCTGGGATGCTTAGTTTCCGAGTTTTGGGGTACTGGGAATCTTGGGAATTTTTGCGGGATGAGAATTCCCGGGATATTTTTTGCAGGCGAATGGAACTTGTGATGGGAAGTGTTGCAGGGGGAACAAAAATGCCCAGAATTTAGGTGGGAAGCTCAGTTCCCGGGATATAGAGGCTGGGAAGTTGGTAATGTTGGGAGTAACTAAATCCAATGCCAATTTGATGCCTTTCTGGCGCCATCCTGGCGCGTTGCTTGTGAGTTTAGCAGGCTACCAATTTTTTGACCAATTGCAGTTGCAACGTAGTAGTATAGCAGTAGCATGGCGTTTTAGGTTCATTACGCGACTTAGGCCCCAGGAAATCTGTGTTCCCACCTGCAGCTCGGGGCACTTGGCCTTCATATGAAGGCTGCCGCAGTAGCTGCACGTGGGCTTGGTACCCTTGCAGTACTTCCTGCTGTGCCCATAACCTAGACATAGGGAGCACTGCACCAATGGAGATTAATATTAGCTTTAAAACTTTTCTTAAATTATGCTACATGTCAAAAGACCAAAATTCGTGTTACATCAAGAACACCAGAATTAGATTGACAGGCAACAACATTGAAAATATGATTTGTTAATCTACTTATGATGTTAATGATATTCAGCTACTTTTGGAATACTAGTGTTCAGCTACTTTTGGAATACTAGTGCTCAGCTTTTTATGGACCTTTTGTATGTTGAGTTTATTTTGTTCTCTAATTGCGTCACTGACTTATGACATTTTTAGTGTTCAGATGTTTTGGAAGTTTGAATGTGTTCAGCGACTTTTGGGGCCGACTGTACAAGTGAGTTTAAGTTTATTTAAAATGCTTTATATGTGTATTTACTACATCGACAAAGTGCTAAAAGAATACACACCAAGTGCTAATATTATGTAGGTGCCAAGGACATTATTATATCATTTGAGACATTTGTATAGCAGAACACGTAGGTATGTATTCATTGTCATCTACTACATGGTAATAAAACAGTATAACTCGTGTATCTGTACGAAAAGTCTTTTTATCACTAAGCCACAAATAAGCCAAAAAGTGTTTAGATTAAGTTCACCTCATATTGTGTGTTATACCTATTATGAATGTAGTTACAGATGATTGAAAAAGAGTGGCTTGGAGTTTTATTGCCAGATTCTTTTCTCTTTGGCTCCACCCGTTGCTTTGCGAATCTGGCGTTTAATGTAAATTCTTATGTGCATTTTTTTTGTGTGTGAATAAGTGAGTGAATCTGGTTGCGTGGCGTGAGGCAAAGGCCCCGTAGCACGCAACCCTTCTAGCCTGTTTCTGCAAGGACGGCGGGTGGCGATCCCGCCGTCCTCAGGCCCCGATCATGGAGGTCTTGGGCGTAGATGAGTCTGCGGCGCCCTCGCTGCCGAGTATGGCACTCGGCGGGGAGAGCATGACTTGCTCGCAAAGGACACGGCCGCGTTCCACCTACTCCCACTGGAGACCATGGCTTGAAGCATGGTCTCCAGCAAGAGGGTATCCACTCACAGACCCACTACGAGGTCCCGCCGCTGAGCCCTCCACCAAAGTGTGGAGTGCGGTGTCGTCGTTGGAAACCTCGCACCGCGGTGTGACCTCACGATGGATGCGAAACAGATAGCTACCGAAGCATCCATGCCCGGTAACGACCTGCGTCCCACGATACGTGAGGTCACCATGCTGCCTCTGCAGCCAGTCGTCCATGATCGGTCTCACCGCCGCGATGATGGTGGTACCCCATTTGGGTTGCTCCAGTCGCACCCTCCATGACTCCATGAGATCCTGACGGAGTTGGGACCGCTGGTCCTCGATTTCTCGAGACGCAGGCCCCGCTCCAGCGCCTCCTTGCACCATTGGAACAATGACGCAAGGGCTCTCGTTTCCATGTCCCATGGAGGGGATTCTTATGTGCTGACGTTAATGAGTGTTATTTTATAACCTATATTAATAAATATTTTTAGGTTGAGTTGACTTTGAGTCGAGTTGAGTTGAGTTTGAGTTGAGTTAAATTGTAGTGAAAATTTCATTTGCGTTTAAGTTATTTGCTAACCTCGACATTGTACTTCAAATTAATGCTGTTTAATTTTCAATAAAGTAATTAATAAAGCAACGCGTCCATGTTGGTGTATTTATTACTATATTATAGACCTGCTTACATAATTATTTTAAAGTATAATGAAGTTTTTGTACAGATGTTATCAGCGACCTTTTGTGTCATTACGCCGGATACATTAAGATCACACACGAACATGTTTTAGGATGTTTACAGTGTGTAGGTTAGAAAGACTACTGAGGTAACCTTCCTTTTAGTAGTATATCTTGTATTTTGTTTCAGGTGTCATATATTTCTCCATTTTTTTACAAACCAGCTTCTCCAAACCTGCGGCATATTGATGTTAGCAGCAATTTTGAGTCATTCCCAAGTAAGTTTTTTCTCATTTACCTTATTTCTTCTACTTTCCACTTATTTGCATAATGTTTTGACTGCTGGGGCCCCAATTAACCTCACCTGCATGCAGTGCACCTGCTGATAGGTCAACGAAGCTGCCAAGAAACGGCAATAGACTCGCACCCTAGCATAGGATCAGCAACATGAACATGGCATATAGGAACTGTAAAATAGATATAAGAAAAAATGCAGTACCCTAAATATCCCAACACAAAGAATGAAAGGAAGTATGAAACTGCGAGAGGAATAAAGAAGAAATGGAATGGTACAAGAGAATAGGAATGAAAGATGATTGATATTAAACGACGTATTCACGGGCGGCGCTATGGAGCGCGCGGGGCTGTGCGCTGTCAAAACACACTTTTAAGCGCACGGCGACCGTGCGCCTCGTAGCGTCGATCGCGAATGCGGGTGTAAGTCTAGTTAATGAGGAAGGAGCCCCGAGAGGGCTTTCGAAAAAGTTAGATAGACTAGAGTAAAATATATATAACTGTCGAATAGGCTCTGCATTATGCAGAGGAGCTAGGAGCGCTTAAAAAAAACATGAACATGGCATCGGAAGTTCGTTGATATCCAATGATGATATTATTATCACAGAAAATCTCGATGACATCGAACACATTTTTTGAAATTTTCTGCTATTTCATTGGTTTTCGACAAACTCTTCCTACCGCCATGCTTGCCTTGCTGCAAAGTGAATCCCATAATACTCGTAAATACCTATGTCTACCCCTTTGAGGATGAAAACATGATCTTATTGTGTTATAAAGTTTTGATTTACATTTCAGTCGGCATTATAAACTTTAAGAGCATAATTACCAAGGAGATAGATTTAACTAATGCCAGAATGGTTTTACCCATGATGGTAAGTTTGATAAACTCCACCATTCACAACCCGAATGTCCAAAAGTTGATGAACGATCCAAACGAGCACTTCGATTTGGTGATCGCCGAGTGGATGTTCACGGAACTTTTATCTAGGTAAATTATGTTTTTTTTTAATAACTTACATTTAAACGAGATATACCTAATCGTTTCTCCCCTTGTTGCTCCGCAATGTTGCAATTATTCCATGACCACAATTGCGATGGTGCAATACAACGGACACGTCGGGCAAAAACAATTTGTGTAGTCATCATTCACCGGGCCTTTTCCCAACCCAGTTGGTATCAGCATTCCAGTCTAGCTGCAAAGCGGCTGAACTTCGATATTTTCCGTGAAGCGATTGCCACCTGACTTGACTTGACCTCTATAGTTTTTGTACGACCAAGACACCGAGGAGTAGTGTCTTGGTTAGTTGCCAGAGTGGTTTTTTCCTGGAAATTTAATAATCGTTGGTTGAACCCGGTGTAAAATTATTTAAAACCCGATTTTATTTTGATGTACTATGAAAAAATAATAACCGACTATTTTGTTTTAGCTTCTCAGCAGTCTTCAATTGCCCATACATATGGATGTCAACTATGGACGTCCACTGGTTAGTGACAAGACTGATCGATGAACCACTAAGCCCTGCATATACCCCAGACACTTGGTCATCCGTTTTACCACCATTCTCGTTTTGGGAGCGTGTTACACAATTATATAATCAATTAAATGTTCAACACTTTTTATATACGTAAGTGCATATCAGTTTGTTTATCTTTGTCACTTTGTAGATGGTAACCGCGGCTTTGCCCGCCTGATATAGTTTTCTCATTCCCGATTTCCTTGAGAACCCATTACCGGGATAAAAAGTAGTGTATAGTACTCAAGAGTTAATGTAGCTGTAACATATCAGTAAAATATTTTTTTAAATCGGTTAAGAATCTATTGAATAGGCTCCGTAACGAGCCTATTTAATTCAATCGTACAAACAATCAAATCTTACTTCTTTATTTTATTATCTCTCTCTCTCTCTCTCTCTCTATCTCTTTATTTTATCTATATTAATTTAGATTATTACTTCAAAACTAACACTACTTAAAATAATTGTCATTTAACCAAAATGCTGGTAGGCAGGTAATAAGTGTTATTTTATAACCAATAAATACTCGTATTTATACTTAACATTTTTATAATATTAATTAATATTTTTGAGTTTGAGTTTAAAGGGCTATTTACATTTCTGGTTCCCAAGTCATCCGTGGTGATTATCTGCACAGGAATCTTCATAATTTCGTGCTCTTTATATAAGGTTAATCAAATACAAACCAACACAAACACAAAGTACACAAACACAAAGTCCTAACAAATTCAATTATAATCCATATCAGGACCTTAACCAACATGGAGAAGTCCGTGTACGATAATGCGCTGGCGCCAATTATAGTGAAGCGGGGAAGACAACCACCATCTTACTACGATCTTCCGTATAATGCTTCTTTAATGTTGGCTAACTCACATGTTTCCCTGGGTCAAGCAGTCAGCCTTCCACAAAGTTACAAGCACGTGGGAGGGTACCATATTGATGATGAAGTCAAGCCTTTACCCGAGGTAAAAAATTCTCTACAAAACGTTTTAAGTAGACTATTAATAAGAAGACCGTTACTGTACTAAAGTCATGAGAACATTTGAAATTGCATTATTCTCATAGACTAACCGTGGACCCGCAAGTTATCGGCAAGGTGTAATTAGTACCTACAATGTTTCTTTTTCTCACTCTCATGACTCAGCGTGATGATACAGATGACTGATACGGGTTTTGAACCAAACCTCCTAACAAAATTATTCAGATTAACTGACAACTGCACTATGATTATAGATTTACAGTTCATTACCGAATCTAACAGCAGGCAAACAATCAGAATGATCAGATTTCTTTTAAGGAATTATTCATGTTTTTGTACTTTCTTATATTTTTTAGGATTTGAAGAAAATAATGGATAACGCCAAACATGGAGTCATTTACTTCAGCATGGGGTCGAATCTAAATAGTAAAGATATACCAAAAGTTATTAAGGATGACCTGTTGAAAATGTTTGGTGGACTAAAACAAACTGTTTTATGGAAGTTCGAAGAGGACCTCCCAAATAAACCCAAAAATGTCCATATCCTAAACTGGGCACCGCAGCAGAGCATACTTGGTAAGTACATCAAGTGGTTTAATGCAATATACGCACAAAATCACGTAATAATCTCGAAAGCGTAGACAGAGCCGATTCATAAACTCACATTTCACCTGTAATTTTGTCGGTCCCACATTGTTAATAGGTGCAGCACGTGCAGGTGAGGTCCTCAGGTCCCAGAGATGTTGATAGGGCTCCTAACCTAATAAAATACAATTTATACACAATCGTAGTCTCACGTCTTTCTTATCAAATCTTAGTACTCGTATCATTCGTCTCCATTCAGTAGTGTTCAGGCAACATCAATAAAGATTGCAAATGAGAAAATCTTTCTAGTGCAAAGAAATAAATATGGATTTAAATACTATATGTACATATAATTATTATAAATACTAACTGTAGTTTCTATATAACTGAATTGTGATTGATTTTCAATCTATTGTGCTCAGTAACGGCAATTAACTTGCCCCCTATCACGACTGCCTACTGGAAAGCAAATCTACTGGCAAAATGTGGATGTTTAATGCATCTGTTTGTACTCGTACTTATCTCCACGGGAAAATAAATAGTATGGATTATAATTATGATTATGATGATTCCTAAAGGTTACTTAACATGTTTCAGCTCATCCTAATCTAGTTGTCTTCGTAAGCCACGGTGGTTTACTATCAACAACCGAAACGATTCATTTCGGAGTACCTATTATTGGGATACCAGTATTTGGTGATCAATTCATTAATGTCGCCAGAGCTGCAGCGACAGGATTTGCTCAGCAAGTTGAACTTTCGTACACTATGGTTGATCACCTAAAAAAGGCTATCGACGAAGTGATCGCAAATCCCAAGTATGTATCGTTTTATATAGAATCTGTCTACATAAAAATACTTAAAACTTAAAACTAGCTATGCCAAGGTTTCTTCCGCGTGGAATAGTTTTGTAGTTCCAAAGCATACATTACCGGAATAAAAAGTGGGATTTTCACTGGCAGATAGCTGATGCTATAAGGAGTACCAATAACAACAAACCTACTGTTGATCTGACGGAAAGACCATTTTTCCTTGGTTATTTTGTTGGTCTCACGTAATAGAAGGTGGATAATTACACCTAACCCTTGGGGGGAAAGGCGAGATTACATTCACCTTGTACTATTCTGATACAATCACTAATACAAAAACTGACGGTCATTCAATATCCAACGAGTCCCAATGAAACTAAAGCAACATCTGTATGTTGTTTTTTTTGTAGATATGCACGAAAGGCCAAAGAACTATCTTTCGTGTACCACGACCGGCCAGTCTCTCCCGGTCAGGAGATGGTGCACTGGGTGCGTCACGTCATCGAGACTCGCGGCGCTCCACATTTGCGCTCACCGGCCCTCGTGACACCTTTGTATCAAAAGCTTTATTTAGATCTACTCGCAATAGTTTTAGTAACATTACTTGTAATTAAAAAGTTACTATATCATGTTTCTCATAAATTTTGTACGAAAAAAGATAATATAAAAGTGAATAAAAAGAATAACTAAGAAAATAAATAAATTGGTTTATTACTTTGAATGCTAAGGGACAACATCTCCTATATCTCCAAAGGAGTAGGCAGAGTTGCATTACACACCCAAATTTTGCCATTGTAGTTTTATGGTCCCACGTAACAGGGTACCTACATAATATACTCTCAGCTCACTTATCATCACTCTCTACAATCCTGGCATAAAATCCAAAACAACTTACATAACACATTTGAAGAGCAACAATTCTTTAGTACATAATTTTAACATACGAGTAACCCTTACGGGTCTGAATGTCAAAATGTACTGATGTACGTAAAATACGTACTTCAAAAGGAAGTTTTCCCGTAATGACTGATTTTCAATATGTCTTCATTATTAAATGTCGGCAAAGTAAAGCCTGCCACATAAGGTACATTCAGCTACATTATCTTTAAGTTCAGGACACCCGTAAACGAATTCCGGTCACATAACTGAAATCCAATTTTTAGAAAATATCACTTTAAAAAGCGTTTACACTAAACTAGCACATTATTTTAAGGATAAGTGTTTTTTGTTTCGTTTGTCTATTATAGAATGCGATTTTCTTTTAATATATTTTAAAATATAGTAAAGAGCGTGACTGTAAATACATTTGACAGTTTCATTTCCGACATTTAATAATGAAGACCTTTTTTTTTTTTTTTTTTTTAATTCCGCGGCCCAAGGCCGCGCCGCTCTAACGTCCGTTGCCGGGCGTCCCTGGTTACTAGCAGAGGGTATGTCCAGTGGCGCCCGGCGGACTTTGACCACCCCTGTGGTCTCTGCGGGTGTTTGGTCGGGACGAGAATCCCGCGTCATTGGGGTCGGGTTTTATCCCGCGTCAGTGAGTGAATCTGGTTGCGTGCTATGGGGCAAAGGCCCCGCAGCACGCAACCCTTCTAGCCTGCTTCTGTAAGGACGGTGGGTGGCGATCCCGCCGTCCTCAGGCCCCGATCATGGAGGACGATAGTCTTGGGCGTAGTCGCGTAGTCTGGGGCGGCCTGGCCGCCGACTACGGAACTCGGCGGGGAGGGTACGCTCCCTCTCCCTCCCGGCCGCCTCCTTCGCGAGCATGACTTGCTCGCAGAAGGACACGGCCGCGTTCCACCTACTCCCGCTGGATGGCTTGAAGCATGGTCCCCAGCGAGAGGGTATCCACGCCCAGACCCACTACGAGGTCCCGGCGCTGACTCGCCCACGCTGAGCACTCCACCAGCGTGTGGAGTGCGGTGTCGTCGTCGGAAACCTCGCAGTGTTGACACCGGGGTGTGACCTCACGATGCATGCGAAACAGATAGCTACCGAAGCATCCATGCCCGGCAACCATCTGCGTCGCACGGTACGTGAGGTCACCATGCTGCCTCTGCAGCCAATCGTCCATGATCGGTCTCACCGCCGCGATGAAGATGGCACCCCCCTTGGGTTGCTCAAGTCGCACCCTCCATGACTCCATGAGATCCTGGCGGAGTTGGGACCGCTGGTCCTCGATTTCTCGAGACGCAGGCCTGTGGTCCCGCTCCAGCGCCTCCTTGCGCCATTGGAACAATGACGCAAGGGCTCTCGCTTCCAGGTCCCATGGAGGGGTCCCGGCTAGGAGACATGCAGCCTCTCCGGAGATCGTGCGGTACCCCCGTACGGTTCTGACGGCCAAGGTTCTAAGTGGTCTGTTTAACAGAGTCACGTTCCCCTTGACCGCCAACCTATCCGCCCATACGGGAGCCCCGTATAGGGCCATACTCCGCACGATCCCCAGGTACAGTCTCCTGCAGGAGGCGTTGGGTCCCTTTAGGTTGGGCATCAGTCGCGACAGCGCGACCGATGCCTGCGTCACCTTGGGGACCAAACTTCGGAAATGTGGTCCGAAGTTCCATCGGCTATCAAGTACGATCCCTAGGTACTTCATCGAGGGCTTGATGCCGATGCTAACGCCTCCCACATTTATGCTGGAACCTTCTGGTGGACCGTTCCGAGGTCTGTGAAAACACAGAACCTCGGACTTGTGCAAGGCCACCTCCAGTCCCAGCTGCCGTATCCGACCCACGACTCGAGCAACACCCGTCGTGACCTTGAGTGCTGCCTCCTGGTACGTTGCACCCCGCGCCGTGACGAGGGTATCGTCGGCGTAGCACGTTACGCCGACACCCCTAGGCAACGCACCCCGCAGCACCCAGTCGTAGCCGATGTTCCACAGAAGCGGCCCCAGGACCGACCCCTGCGGAACACCGCACGACACATCTCGCCGAGCTGGCCCGAGCCAGCTGGGGAAAGCTATGGCCCTCTCCGAGAGATAGGCCCCGACAATACGACGGAGGTAGAGAGGCGTTTCGTGATACACGAGCGCCTCCCTAACGCAGCTCCATGGCAAGGTGTTGAACGCGTTGGCGATGTCAAGAGACACCGCCACCACCACCTTGCCCTGCGAGACTGCTTCCTCCGTCAGGCTCTTCACGCGCATGATCGCGCTCACGGTGGAGCGTCCCCGACGGAAACCGAACTGGTTATCCGCCAGGTCTGGCCCCACACTCGTGAGATGCTCGACGAGGCGTTCCGCGATAATGCGCTCAAAGAGCTTACACACCTCGTCGAGCAACACGATCGGCCGGTATCCGGACGGTGAGTCCACCGGCCGCCCCGCCTTACGGATCAGGACCAGTTTCCCCGTCCTCCACACCTTGGGAAACTGGCCCCTTTCGAGGCATGCGCTAAAGAGCCCCATCAGTCGAGGCCCGAGTTCTTCGAGGGCCAGGACCCATGCACGGCCAGGAATGCCGTCGGGTCCGGGGGCAGTGATTTTCCGGCGTTTAAGCCGGAGTACTGCCGCACCTAGCTCCCCCACCCTGACTTCGGGTACGTCGCCTTCGCTGGTGCTATCCGCGTCGGGCAGAGACGGAGCCATGCGCGGAGGGACGTGCTCCTCCGCGCTCGTCGGAAACAGGGAGCCCATGACCCGCTCCAGCTGCTGCGGCTGGAGACTCTGGGTCAGTGGGGGCGCCCTAGGTCGGAGTTTCTCCCTGACCTGTAGGTACGGGCGCCCCCATGGGTTCTGCTGCAGGGTCTCCAGGAGCTCCTCGCGGGCCGCCGTCTTGGCCCGCTTTATCGTCTCCTGGAGATTACCTTTAGCCTCCCTGTATGCCTGAAAAAGCTCCGCCTCTCGGGCTGCCGCGTCTCGGGCTGCCGCGAATAATGAAGACCTATTGAAAATCAGTCACTCAATAAAAGATCACTGTACGTTATAATAATCTCGGTTGCAATAAAATTTAATTAATTTATGTTGTCTAAGACATTCTAAAAGCACATGGCATACCTACAAGCTGGTCGAACCAAAATAATAAATAAATATATAATAATAATAAATATTTTTGGACATTCTCACACAACGTCATCTAGCCCAATATAAGCTTATGCTATGGGATCTAGACGACTGATAAACATACTTATATATTTCTAAATACATACATATTATACATAGAAGGTACCCAAACTCCGAAAAAAATATTTGATTCAACCCGGAATCGAACCTGGGACCTCAGGGACGGCAGTCGCCTACTCATACCACTTCGCCACCGAGGCAGTATAATAGATGCCATCGTGTGTTGCAGTGCGGACTCGCCAACAGCTGATTTTATAATTTACAGGCGTACCTATTAATTTTGTGTTATTTTATAGTTCTTACTGTACCAGTATATTAATTAACTACTAATTATTCCTACTAAATAAATAAATTATTGAGCGGAGCTCTCAACGGGTGACTCAAATTACGATTTATGTTAAATTGTGTTAAATTGTTTCTCGGCGAATACTCGGCTGATTTCGGATTTTCTTGCACTCATCAAAAGCTTACAGAATTACCCAGGTTCTTACGAAGCCAGAATTTTGAATTTCGATCAAATAAAAATAATTAAATTTATGGTAAAAATTCCCATAGCGTAATGACAAAAAATACTTTGACAGAGTTATATCGCTTTGAATCAAAACTCGCTTCGCTCAAATATATGCTGCAGCGTAGCGGTACGTTTCGCGACTGCGGCGACCTAGTTGCACTAAATATACTACATATAAATATATGTATATATCCGGTTAAAAACACACTTTCTTTGGCCGGAAAACATTGTATGCGCTGCAGCTTGTTCACGTCAAGTCACGTGTATCTTTATCTTCTGGTGGCTTAATGTCCTAAAATATAAATCAAATAAATGTTCCTTTTGTGTTCCATGAAATAAACTAAGAGAAACGTATGAATATACAGGATATATCGCAAATTCGCTAGAGGCGTCTGTCCACTAGCAAACGATTAGAAATCTATTCTATATATATTCCGCGATCGTGTTAGTAAACTATTTAAATACAAAATGACCTCCTACTGAGCTATTGCATAACGATTTCGTTTCTATTTTGATAGAATAAATTGTCCTCCAGCGTTAGGTTAGCAATTTCGCTCGCTTGTTTGCAATTTGTCTCTCGTACATAATGTCCATTAAATTATCTCTTAGAAGCATAGAACAACACGGACGTCGTATACAACACGGACGTCGTATACAACACGGACGTCGTATACGACTAGAAGTAAGAAGTGGTTTATGACAGTGGAATTATTAATATTGCACAATGTATCGAGCCACTAGCTAGCATGACTGGCGTATTTGATAATCGCTTCTCGTATCATCAACTAGACTCTGTTATTTCGAAATATTTATCGTCATGATTACAAGCAATTTGGCTTGAATTAAGGGTAATCACCATAAAGATAATATATGTTATTATAGTTAGTTAAGGGATCCAGATCAAGATCTCTGGGCATTTTTTTTAATTCAATAATTACTTTTTTTTTAATTCCGCGAGGCTGCGGCCGCTCCCATGTCCATTGCTGCTGGCGTCTCTGGCACACACCAGAAGGCATTGCCAGTGGCGCCCGGCGGGCTTTGGCTACCTGTGTGGCCTCTTCAGGGGCACACATGAGCAAAAATTACACTTGATTGGCCTTAATCTTTCAAACATTGAGGCCAAACGAGAACTAGCGTTCTGTAATGTTCGTATTTTTATCCCGTCTATACGTCGTGGGTACAATTAACTGCGTACATCACCGTCCGTTCGTAATGTTAAAATGTATTAGTGTCTCTACGAGTATAACTGTATATACTTCACTGTAATACATCAGTCCCATTGGCTCTTCAGCTGTGGTTACGTAAAGTCAATCAGCGTAATGTCGTAAATGTGTTTGTTTATTTGATTGATAAGTGATTACCCAAGGGTCAGAAACAGTACAAATTTAGTAGTTTGGTGTCTGTCGAGTGCGTTGTTTGAAATACTCGTAACTAGAGTTTATGTGAAGAATTTGTGCCCAAAAATATAGGTAGGTTCATAGCATAATCGCAGATATTTATATTATTATATTTATGTTGTACATATAGAAGTCTGGATTTAATTTGATTATTAATAAAATTTTAGATAGGGTATACTTAAATAACCACCGTTCGTTTGTCTTGCTAAAACTTAGGAACGGCTGGACCGATTTGGCTAATTTTGATCTTGAAATATTCATGGAGGTTCAAGGATGGTTTAAAGGGGCCCGGGCGGTACGAAGTTCGCCGGGACAGCTAGTATTCAATAAAAATAAGAAATGTTATAATTAGTAATTGACCAGAACACACATAGGTACAGATCATAGAGTCGTACACGCTGCATATAGATCTAGTCTCGCAATATAGATACTAAACTACGCTTACTTCGTTCGCTCGGTCAATTATGATGATTTCATTCAAACGCGAATAATAAAACTTTATTTATAACTAGAGGACGCCTGCGGCTTCACCCGCATAATAAATTATATTTACACAAAAATCTACCTCGAGAACCACTCTATCCATTGGTGAAAACCGCATCGAAATCCGTTGCGTAGTTTTAAAGATCTAAGCATACATACAATGAAAGCGACTTTGAGTAATGATAAATCTGTTTACTCAACATGCTCTCTTGAAATAGGTACGAGTATTAAACTATTAACAAAATAATGCAGGTACTTATTATTAGAATATTTTAGTTTGTTTGTTTTAAGCGAATAGTCTCCATAACTACAGATCCAATTTTGAAATTTTTTTCACTGATACGTAGCTATCATTTATCATTATAGGTCTATATTTGACTGCTTCGGTGGCGTGGTCGGTAGTGCATCCGCTTTCGACGCCGGGTTCGATTCCTGGTCGGGACAAAATTTATGTGATGACACGTACATTTGTACTGAAGTCTGGGTGTTTCTATGTATAATATGTACGTATTTCCAAAAAAAAATCAAAATATATCAGTTTATCTAGTACTCATTCTCATACACACACTCAGATTGCGGAAAGATAACTATTAAATGGACTTACTTACATAAAATACGTACCTACAATAATATCGCAATCTCCGGAACAAAATACACCGTGAATGTACCATCGTTTAAAAAAAAATCTATTTTGGACTCAGTTTCGGTAATATATAATAAATATAAATAGACTACATCAATTTTAAGATTTTTGTAAAAAAAATGTGTTTGTTTTTCAAAGTAATACTTGCAGTCGGTTCTGTTATCGAAACAGTCCAAAATTTAAGTGAGAGTAAGTAATAAGTAAGTATTTAAGTAAGTACTTAAGTAATTTAATTTTTTTTTCTACGAGTAGTTAAAAATTTGTAAAATAATTTAAATTTAAAAAAATTCATAAAAATATTTCCGATCTTGCTAAAATATTATTTTGATACTCTAAGCAAAGTACTCCAGTTTAAAATAAAAACTCATCAAACATTTATACAAAAACCGATTTGAGAAGGTACCTATGTGGTAAAAAATAGTAGTTTTTTTATTATATATAATATGTTTTTGAACATTCTCAGACGACGTCATGTAACCCAAAATAAGCTAATATAAGCTTGTGTTATGGGATCTAGACGACTGATAAACATTTTTATACATTTCTAAATACATATATACTATACATAGACAATCTTTTTCATCAAATTTGATTCGACCCAGAATCGAATCTGGGACCTTAGGGACGGCAGTCGTATACTCATACCACTGCTTCCCCGAGGCAGTTAAAGTAATAATTTATAATATCTGGTTAAGTACATAATTATGTAGCTATCTACTACTACTAGTAATATTAGGGTCAATTAGTTCAAATTCATTGAACACGAGATCATATTACATTTTTATTTTTATCATTTGTACAGCGAACATTTACAATGAAGACGCTTTTGATATTGATCGCTGTGATATTATCGTGCTGTGAGGCGTACAAGATATTAGTGATATTCCCATTGCCTGGCAAGAGTCATGGAATACTTGGGGATGGAGTTGTTAGACGTCTACTCCAAGCTGGACATGAGGTAATTTGGAACAATTGTAATTTCAAATTAACAGCTAGTCACTCACTGAATATAATAAATCGTCAGTGAACATTGTTTCCCAGTTTAGGGTTCCGTAGTTCAAGTTTCGGAACCTTTATAGGTTCGTCATGTCAGTCTGTTCGTCTGTCCTCAGGTTTTCTCTTAAATGGTGAGTGCTAGAAACATAAAACTTGGCCTTTATATGTGTACTTATTTACTACGTCGACAAAGTGCTAAAAGAACACACACCAAATGCTAATACGTAGGTCACACTATAAGTTTTACGTAACTTAAAAAACAACATGTTAAAACCAAAATATTATATTATTATTATGTTTATTGCTTTTCAAAATACTCTCCTTTACATTTTAAACATTTTTCATGAAGGCATGTTTTCTACGTGCTGATTGAACGCTATCACTGCCTCTTCGGAGTTGGTAAAAGTGAAACCTCTCATCAAATCTTTGATTTTGAGGAAAATACAGAAATCACAGGGTGCTAGGTCGGGGCTATGCGCAGGATGGGTGACGAGTTGTACTTTTTCGGAAGCTAAAAATGACTTTGTTTTGTTGGCCGTGTATGGAAAAGCGTTGTCATGATGTAGGAGAACGTGGCTTTTGGGTCGTCTTTCGCGAACTTTTTCTAACACCCTGGATAAACAAATGGTAGAATACCACTCGGCATTAACACTCTTTTAATCTTCAAGTGGAATTGTGCAGATGGGACCTGTAGCTGAGAAAAAAAACGCGATCATTTTTTACCAACGTTTCTCGCTTGCCTCACTTTTGTTGGCTTGTTCTCATTTTCAAACACCCATTCACAAGATAGCTGTTTTTTTTTTTCGGGTTCAAAATAATAAATCCACGTTTCGTCTCCTGTGACAATGTCATAAACAGCATTAGAATGTCCATGGTCGTACTTCAGTAGCATCTGTGAGCACCATTCCACGCGAGCCCGCTTCTGCTCCGCTGTCAGTTCATGAGGGATCCAACGACAACAAAGTTTCCGAACTTTCAATTCTTCGTGTAAAATTTTCTGGATTTGACTCATACCAATCCCCAATAGTCCTCGAATTGTCTCATAGGTAATCCGCGGGTTTTCTTCAATTAGCCGCTTCACAGTAGCCACATTATTTTCGTTGACGGCAGTTGAAGTCCGCCCTTCACGAAAATCGTCATGTAAAGAAACTCGACCTCTCACAAATTCAGCAAACCATCGCCTCACGGTGCTCAAACAAGGTGCTTCTCTCCCAAAAGCATTTTGAAGACGAGCGGCATAGTTATGCGGAGAGAGAGAGAACTTTTAAAATCATAAAAAATCATCACTCTAAAATCTTTTCGACTTAATTCCAGTTTCGTTGCATACGTAGAACTTTGATGTGGATAAAAAACAATTGACAAATGATTTCCCGCCAATTGTATTTTTTTTATTACTAAGAAGGTTAAAAAAATATAATATTCGAAATTCAAATAGTTCCGATAGCTAGAAGTGTAAAACTTTTAGTGTGCCCCATGTATTATGTAGGTGCCAAGAACATATTATATCATTTGAGACATTTTTATGGCAGAACACGTAGGTATGTATTCATGGTCATCTAATATGGTAATAAAACAGTATCTACAACTCGTCTGTACGAAAAATCTTTTTATCACTAAGCCACAAATACGCCAAAAAGTATTTAAAGATTAAGTTCACTTCATATTGTATTATACTACGAGTATGAGTGTAGTAACTGATGATTAAAAAAGAGTGGCCTGGAGTTTTTATTGCCAGATTCTTTTCCCTTTGGCTCCACCCTTTGCTTTGCGAATCTGGCGTTAAATGTAAATTCTTGTGCTTTTTTTTTTAATTCCGCGGCCCGCGGCCGCGGCCGCTTTAAAGTCTGTTGCCTCTGGTTCACACGCAGAAGGCACTTCCAGTGGCGCCCGGCGGACTTTGACCACCTGTGTGGTCACTGCGGGGGTTTGGTCGGGATGAGAATCCCGCGTCGTTGGGGTTGGGTTTTATCCCGCTTCAGTGAGTGAATCTGGTTGCGTACTGTGAGGCAAAGGCCCCGCAACCCTTCTAGCCTGCTTCTGTAAGGACAGCGGGTGGCGATCCCGCGGTCCTCAGGTCCCGATCATGGAGGTCGATGGTCTTGGGCGTAGATGAGTCTGCGGCGCCCTCGCCGCTGACTACGGAACTCGGCGGGGTATGACTTGCTCGCAGAACGACACGGCCGCGTTCCACCTACTCCCGCTGGAGACCATGGCTTGAAGCATGGTCTCCAGAAGGTATCCACTCACAGACCCACTACGAGGTCCCGGTGTTGAGTCGCCCATGCTGAGCACTCCACCAAAGTGTGGAGTGCGGTGTCGTCGTCGGAAACCTCGCAGTGTGGACACCGGGGTGTGACCTCACGATGGATGCGAAACAGATAACTACTGAAGCATCCATGCCCAGTAATGACCTGCGTCGCACGATACGTGAGGTCACCATGCTGCCTCTGCAGCCAGTCATCCATGATCAGTCTCACCGCCGCGATGATGGTGGTACCCCATTTAGGTTGCTCAAGTCGCACCCTCCATGACTCCATGCCATCCTGGCGGAGTTAGGACCGCTGGTCCTCGATTTCTCGAGACGCAGGCCTGTGGTCCCGCTCCAGCGCCTCCTTGCACCATTGGAACAATGACGCAAGGGCTCTCGCTTCCACCTCCCATGATCCTATTCATCTATAATCCCCTCCATGGGACCTGCCATGGAGGGATTCTTATGTACTGACGTTAATGAGTGTTATTTTATAACCTATATTAATAAATATTTTTAGGTTGAGTTGAGTTGGAGTCGAGTTGAGTTGAGTTTGAGTTGAGTTAAATTGTAGTGAAAATTTCATTTGCGTTTAAGTTATTTGCTAACCTCGACATTGTACTTCAAATTAATGCTGTTTAATTTTCAATAAAGTAATTAATAAAGCAACGCGTCCATGTTAGTGTATTAATTACTATATTATAGACCTGCTTACATAATTATTTTAAAGTATAATGAAGTTTTTGTACAGATGTTATCAGTGACCTCGACCTTTTGTGTCATTACGCTGGATAGATCACACACGAACATGTTTCAGGATGTTTACAGCGTGTAGGTTAGGAACACTACTGAGGTAACCTTCCTTTTATTAGTATATCTTGTATTTTGTTTCAGGTGTCATACATTTCTCCATTTGTTTACAAACCAGCTTCTCCAAACCTGCGGCATATTGATGTTAGCAGCAATTTTGAGTCATTCCCAAGTAAGTTTGGCTCATTTGCCTTATCTCTTCTACTTTGCACTTATTTTATACATAAAGTTGTGATTTCTGGGGTCTCAATTAACCTCGCCTGCATGCAGTGCACCTACTGACAGGTTGACGAAGCTTTTGAGGATGAAAACATGATCTTGTTGTGTTATAAAGTTTTGATTTATTTAATATTTCAGTCGGCATGATAAACTTTGAGAGTATAATGAACAAGGAGATAGATTTAACTAATGCCAGGATGTTTTTACCTATGATGGTAAGTTTGATAAACTCCACCATTCACAACCCGAATGTCCAAAAGTTGATGAACGATCCAAACGAGCACTTCGATTTGGTGATCGCCGAGTGGATGTTCACGGAACTTACATCTAGGTAAATTATGTTTTTTTTTAATAACTTACATTTAAACGAGATGTAATCGTTTCTCCTCTTGTTGCTCCCCAATGTTGCAACTAACCCGTGACCACCGTTGCGTTGGTGCAATACAACGGACACGTCGGGCAAAAAGAATTTGTGTAGTCATCATCCACCGGGTCTTTTCCCAACCCAGTTGGGCTCAGTATTCTAGTTTAACTGCACTTCTGCACTTCGATATTTTCCGTGAAGCGATTGCCACCTGACTTGACTTGACCTCGAATTCTATAGTTGTTGTACGACCAAGACACCGAGGAGTAGTGTCTTGGTTAGTTGCCAGGGTGACTTTTTCCTGGAAATTTAATAATCGTTGGTTTGAACCCGGTGTAAAATTATTTGAAACCTGATTTTATTTTATGTACTATGAAAAAAATTATAACTGACTATTTTGTTTTAGCTTCTCAGCAGTCTTTAATTGTCCATACATTTGGATGTCAACCGTGGACGTCCACTGGTTAGTGACAAGACTGATCGATGAACCACTAAGTCCTGCATATACCCCAGACACTTGGTCAATCGTTTTACCACCATTCTCATTTTGGGAGCGTATTACACAATTATATAATCAATTAAATGTTCAACACTTTTTATATACGTAAGTGCATATCAGTTTGTTTATCTTTGGCATGTTGTAGATGGTAACCGCGGCTTTGCCCGCCTGATATAGATTTCTCCCGATTTCCTTGAGAATCCATTACCGGGATGAAAAGTAGTGTATAGTACTCAGAGTTAATGTAGCTGTAACATATCAGTAAAATATTTTTGAAAATCGGTTAAGATTCTATTGAATTCTGAATTGGATTCTGATCTTTCTGATTTGTATTTTCTGTATTTTTTCGGTTGTAATCTATTATGTGTAATGAAAATAAAATAAAATAAAATAAGAATAGGCTCATTAATAGTAGCCTATTCAATTCAATCGTACAAACAATCAAATCTTTCTTCTTTATCTATTATAAATATATATATATATATATATATATCTCTCTCTCTCTCTTTCTATCTCTTTATTTTATTTGTATTAGTTTAGATTATTACTTCAAAACTAAGGCTTGATTTCCTCCTAAGCTGACGTCGGTGACCGACGTCGGCGGCGCGTACCGTCGGTCGCGTATGACACAGTGACTTGATTTCGCAGCCCCGCATTGCGAAACCGATCGCTGCAAGGAACAGTCGTGTGCTAAAATTATATTGTACCTTCGGTATAATGTCAAATAAATTTCAAGTATTTCATAGACCTCTGAAGATTTCATTGGTCAATAGCATTAAGATAACCAAAGCATGTTGTGTGTTACATAACTTTGTAATAGTACGTGCTGGCTATAATGTAGACGATACTATGACAATTGAGGATTTAGTAAATTCACACAACCGCAATAACATTTTATATCGTTCCGGCGATAGTTTAAGGGATACGTTGGCCAACTACTTTATTTCTCCAGAAGGTTCTGTACCATGGCAAAATGAGTACATTTATTAAATACTAACTGTCCGCCCTGGCTTGTACAAATAAGTTGATGAGAGATGTAGAGATGTGTATAGACGAAAGAAATTCTCCCCAGTCTGCAAGTTGAAACGGAGACTTCGGTCGCTTCGCTTCCTCAGTCAATAATAATATAATTGGTTATTAATTTAGTTCAATACACTGTTTAACTCACCGATCTCCTTTTTTCTTTTATCTTCCATAGTATTATAACCTGGGTATATTCTTTCAAAAATTTCATTCCAAGATTGTATCCTGGCATCCCGATCTTTGTATAATCTATGGGATAAATCCCATAGATTATACAAAGATCACGCACCTCATAAATTACCTGTTCTGTGTCGACGTTCATGGTATTATTGTTGACTGTACCCGCATTCATCCGTACAGCAGAGCGGTCAGCGGCGCTCTGAACGCGCTCCTATTGTTCCGTAGCGCGTCAGTCGACAGACTTACGCGCCGCTGACCAGCGAGACCGACGCGCGTACGGCGCGTACGTAACCATCTACCGCTGACGCCGGCGTTGCAGTGAAATGCTTCATAGAACTAGTGAATATTCGTACGCGCCGCCGACGTCGGTCACCGACGTCAGCTTAGGAGGAAATCAAGCCTAACAATACTTAAAAAAAATGTCATTGAACCAAAATGCTAGGTGCTGATAGGCAGGTAATAAGTGTTATTTTATAACTAATAAATATTTATAATATTTTTATTATATTAATGAATATTTTTGAGTTGGAGTATAAGGGGCTATTTGAAATTCTGGTAACCAAGTCATCCGTGGTGATTATCTGCAGAGGAATCTTCATAATTTCGTGCTCTTTATATAAGGTTAATTAAATAAAAACCAACACAAACACAAAGTAATCAACAAATTCAATTATAATCTATATCAGGACCTTAACCAACATGGAGAAGTCCGTGTACGATAATGCGCTGGCGCCAATTATAGTGAAGCGGGGAAGACAACCACCATCTTACTACGATCTTCCGTATAATGCTTCTTTAATGTTGGCTAACTCACATGTTTCCCTGGGTCAAGCAGTCAGCCTTCCACAAAGTTACAAGCACGTGGGAGGGTACCATATTGATGACGAAGTCAAGCCTTTACCCGAGGTAAAAAATTCTCTACAAAACGTTTTAAGTACCTAGACTATTAATAAAAAGACCGTTACTGTACTAAAGTACAGTCATGATAACATTTGAAATTGCATTATTCTCATAGGCTAACCGTGGACCCGCGAGTTATCGGCAAGGTGTAATTAGTACCTACAATGTTTCTTTGTTTAGCCTAAGCTGATTCGAGTTCCTAAATTTCCCGACTCAGCGTGATAATACAGATGACTGATACGGGTTTTGAACCAAAACTCCTAACAAAGTTATTCAGATTAACTGCCAACTGCACTATAGTTATATATTTACAGATCATTACCGAATCTAAAAGCAGGCAAACAATCAGAATGATCAGATTTCTTTTAAGGAATTATTCATGTACTTTCTTATATTTTTTAGGATTTGAAGAAAATAATGGATAACGCCAAACATGGAGTGATTTACTTCAGTATGGGGTCGAATCTAAAGAGTAAAGATATACCAAAAGTTATCAAGGATGACCTGTTGAAGATGTTCGGTGAAATTAAACAAACTGTTTTATGGAAATTTGAAGAGGACCTTCCAAATAAACCCAAAAATGTCCACATCTTAAACTGGGCACCACAGCAGAGCATACTTGGTAAGCATAATATTATTACATACACAAAATCGGTAAGGCAGTATTTTATCCCTGAAGGGGTAGACAGAGCCGATTAAAACACCCACATTACATCTCAGTCACTTTGTTCGCGTTAGATGGGCAACGGCAATAGATTTTCCTCCTATTACGACAAACTACTGGCAAAAAGTAGGTGTTTAATGCGTCTCTCTGTTCTTATTCCCAGGAGGAAGGAAATGTGGAGGTGTCCGAACTTTATCATAAATGAAAAATTACGTTGTACTATATGATTCTTATGTAATGATATCATAAATTACAGGTACTCAATTCCTAAAGGTTAATTAATATGTTTCAGCTCACCCTAATTTGGTTGTCTTCGTAACTCATGGTGGATTACTATCGACAACCGAAACTATTTATTTCGGAGTACCCATCATTGGAATACCAGTATTTGCTGATCAATTCATCAATGTCGCCAGAGCTGCATCGATAGGCTTTGCTCAGAAAGTTGATCTTTCATACACTATGGTTGGACACCTGAAAAAGGCTATCGACGAAGTGGTCAGAAATCCCAAGTGTGTATAGTTTTTTAAATAATCTGGATAGCTCTATGAACTACCAAACTTGAGCCGACTTTTATACTAACGGGATAAAATTTAACTAACTGTGTTACAAGCAATATTATTAAGTTTATTGTAAAATTTGCTAAAGCCAAAGACTTCTTCCGAGAGGAAATAGTGTTTTAGTCTCCAATTTCCACGTATACACATTCCCATGATAAAAAGTAGGGCTTTCACTGGCAGATAGCTGAGGTTATAAGGAGTACATGTTTAAACATAAATTCGATTGGTCTTTACACTTTCTATTGATCTGATGGGACGATTCGTTGGTAATTTATTTGGTCCCACGTAATAGAAGGTGTAATATATTTACACCCAGGAGTGCGCAAGTGCGCAGTACATCTAACCTTTGGGGGGAAAGGCAAGATTACATGTATGTAGGTATGTACTATTTTGAATTAATCCCTAAACAAAAACGAATGGTCAACCATTTCTTACCAATAAAACTAATGCAACCATTGTATTTGTTGTTTTGATAGATATGCACAAAAGGCCAAAGAACTGTCCTTCGTGTACCACGACCGGCCAGTGCCTCCCGCTCAGGAAATGGTGCACTGGGTGCGTCACGTCATCGAGACCGGCGGCGCTCCACATTTGCGCTCACCGGCCCTCAGTACACCTTTGTATCAAAAGCTTTATTTAGATCTACTCGCAATAGTCTTAGTAACATTATTTGTAATTAAAAAGTTATTATGTCATGTTTGCCATAAATTTTGTACGAAAAAAGGTAACACGAAAGTGAATAAAAAGAATAATTAAGAAGTTAATAATTTGGTTTATTTTTTTGGGAAGAGTACCTACCTAGGCAGTGGTGCAATATATTATACACCTACTTTTACCAGTAGTATTCTGGTTCCCACGTAAGAGTAGCTCACTTTTTCACATTCTCTACAGTCTGGAGATAAAATCCATAACAATTTAAATATAACGCAATCATTAAAAAGACGTATTACAAGTACCTTCCTAATGAGTAAAGATGATTAAAGTTTTATTATAAACATACATGGGTACAAACGTTCAATTACGGGGGCATAATCACACATTAACTTCAATGCGGAAACTACCATACACATACCCATAGTTAGGTACCATATTGTGGATAACTAGTTTTGTCTGTTTGAATAAGATGACTATCATTATTATAAAATAAGAAACAAATATAGTCATCATTCAATATTTTGTTTACAGTCGATGTAGACTTTGATTGATACTACGCCAAGGTTATTATGTTCCGAAGAGGCCACACAGGTGGCCAAAGTGCACCGGGCGCCACTGGAAATACCTTCTTGTCCATACCAGAGATGCCCGGCAATGGACGTAAGAGCGGCCGCGGCTGCGCGGACTTAAAAAAGTTATTATGTTTTCGATATGAGAGGTTCTGTATAAATACCCTACGCGACGGCTTCGAGGCCACACAAAATAAAAGTAGGTACCTACCAAGCTCTTGCTTGACTCGATATTTGTTTTGCTAATCTGGCAGTAAATTTAAATGTACCTTTACCTTATCATTCATAAATATCATTTAAAGAGTTAGGTACAATGTGATCTTAATTAATAAAGATATTTGAATCTGAACTTTGTAAGTTTATTAATTAGGTACAAACCCGGGGCGGATACGATACGGGATAGATACGAGGGTGGATTGAAAAGTAATCGGCCTAACCAAGAAAATAAATACATACTAAATGAAATATATTTTTATTTTTCAACGTAATCACCATCAAGTTCAATGCACTTTTGCCATCTTCCCTTCCAAGCATTTAGCCCGTTGAAAAAAAAATTCTTCCTTAGAGTCAAAATATGCGTCTACTGCTGCTTTGACCTCGTCATTTGTCAAAAATCTTTGACCTCTCAAGTGCTTTTTTAGGTTAGAGAACAGAAAAAAGTCTGACGGTCCTAGATCAGGTGAATAAGGTGGATGCGGTAACAGTTCAAAGCCACAGTTGTGAATTTCTGCCATTGATTGGACAGACGTGTGAACACGAGCGTTATCTTGATGAAACAGGACTTTTCCTCTGATCATTCTTGGACGTTTTTCTTTTATTTCCTCTCATATACGATGTAGTAAGGTGCAGTAATAATCAGAGTTTATAAACTGACCCCTTTCAAGATAATCAACCATAATCTCACAATTCGAGTCCCAGAATACTGAAGCCATCAGCTTACTTGCCGACAAAATCGACTTAGCCTTTTTGGGGGGTGGTGAACCAGGTCTTTTCCACTGATTTGATTGTTGTTTTATTTCCGGTGTACAGTAATGAACCCATGTTTCGTCCATAGTAACAAAACGATTCAAAAAAATCACATTCATCAGCTTCAAATAACACCAAACAGTAGCGTGCAATAGTCAATCGCATCCTTTTTTGCTCAACTGAAAGCAGTCGCGGAACCCACCTCGCAGACACCTTGTGGAAACCCAACACGTTGACTATTATGTTTTGACTACGTTCATAAGAGATGCCTATAATCTCAGCTATCTCTCTCATTTTCAATCTGCGGTCTCCCATAATTAAGTCGAGTATTTTTTTAACATTTTCGTCAGTAGTGGACGTCGAAGGCCTTCCAGAGCGGGGTTTGTCTTTCACACTCTCTCTACCACGCTTGAATTCTGCTTTTTTGACGGGTGAATATGAAAGAACGCAATCCCCTAATGTACTGACCATATCATCATGGATGACAGCCCCAAATACGGCGGGTGTACCATAATATTTTATTACTTAACCCTTATTCATAAAATAGAGCTGGAGACCATGGCTTGAAGCATGGTCTCCAGCGAGAGGGTATCCACGCCCAGACCCACTACGAGGTCCCGGCGCTGACTCGCCCAAGCAGAGCACTCCACCAACGTGTGGAGTGCGGTGTCGTCGTCGGAAACCCCGCAGTGTTGACACCGGGGTGTGACCACACGATGGATGCGAAACAGAAAGCTACCGAAGCATCCATGCCCGGTAACGATCTGCGTCGCACGATACGTGAGGTCACCATGCTGCCTCTGCAGCCAATCGTCCATGATCGGTCTCACCGCCGCGATGATGGTGGTACCCCACCTGGGTTGCTCAAGTCGCACCCTCCATGACTCCATGAGATCCTGGTGGAGTTGGAACCGCTGGTCCTCGATTTCTCGAGACGTAGGCCTGTGGTCCCGCTCCAGCGCCTCCTTGCGCCTTTGGAACAATGACGCAACGGCTCTCGCTTCCAGGTCCCATGGAGGGGTCCCGGCTAGGAGACATGCCGCCTCTCCGGAAATCGTGCGGTACCCTCTTATTGTTTTGACGGCCAAGGTCCTCAACGGTCTATTAAGGAGCGTTGAGTTCTTGGCCGTCAACCGCGCCGCCCATACGGGAGCCCCGTATACGCCAATACTCCGCACGATCCCCAGGTACAGTCTCCTGCAGGAGGCGTTGGGTCCCTTTAGGTTAGGCATGAGTCGCGAAAGTGCGACTGATGCCGCCGTCACTTTAGGGACCAAACTTCGAAAATGTGTTTCGAAGTTCCATCGGCTATCAAGTACGATCCCTAGGTACTTCATCGAGGGCTTGATGCCGATGCTAACGTTCCGAGGTCTGTGAAAGCACAGAACCACAATAGTGGTACTGGTTTAGTACACATTTTCACTCTTTTTTGCTTCATAGTCTTTCGAACATTACCTTTGCTCCGCTAATTTTCAGAAAATGATGGAGTTTTTGAAAAAAATGTGTCTGTTGGGAAATCGTCTTCTGTTTTATTTACCTTTGCCTTCGTATGTTCTATTTTTTTCAATTCACCCTTTCTTTTTTGTTTTCTGTCTATATTTTCTACTTTACCTAGAGCTTCTTTTAATTCCCCATCTATAAAATCTACATGTTTAACGATAAATTGATCCAATCTCAATCTATTGGATTTTACGTCAATATGGCCCAAGTATCTCTTGAGGGTTTTAAAATAACTTTCCACGTTGGAGGAAGACGGAGTTCGGTTTTTGAATGATATATTGGAATCATTACATTTGACCACAATGGCAATTAATCGGGTTAGTCTTGGTATTAAAGTAGGTATGTAAAATAAGTTATCGTGTGATAAGGAGTCACTGTCATCATCTGTTAATGTAACTAACAGATTTTCACGGTCTAATTTATCCTGATACCATTTGGGAAATGTAAGTTTTCCGTCTGTACTTTCTTTCAATGTAAGTTGTTCTGGCAAGCTATTATGTTCCAAATCTTCAAAATCTGGACAGTTCGTTGTTTTGCACAATATTTTTAACCTTGTTGTTTAGCTTTAGCGCATGGAGATCCTATATCATCGAATTTATTCAGAGCTACAGTTATTATGTCTACGATTGTTTGTTTTGCAGTTAAATATTCATCCAGATATTTAAGATACAAAATACACTTACAATAAAAATATTTGGTTCTGTTATCTACATTCCGAAAACAATGAAGACTTTAGATCGTTTTTATGAAGTGGCTTGTATCTATGCGAACATATAACGAGTCGGGACATGTCTCATTCGCATCAAGTTTCCTGAAGGATTTTAAAAGATAATCATTTGTGCACTTATGCTCAGTAAAGGTTTTGATTGTGGCTCCAATTAATGCTGAAGATTGGTCCAAGATCACTTGGTTAGTAATGGGTTTCCGACCTTTCCAAGATTTTAACCAGTTGTATATTGTTTCCATTTTCTGAGAACTTGAGACCATCTGAGCTACCGGAACGCTTCTTTTATTTTCTTCACTGTACATAATAGCAACGTACAGGAAAGAGTAATTTTGCACAATTAAGTAAGTTTCCTTGAAAATACTTCCCGTTGCGTCGATACTAAGTATTACTCTGTGTTTTTTTTTATTGATTGTAGTATATTTCTGGTGATGTCGACCAATAATAAATATAAAAATGTGGGTGAATTGTTAAGTGTTTGATGTAATCGTTATAGAGTTTTACGTTTTGGGCAATGTGCAATAAAGCCAAAATTGGATCTTTATGGTATCATTACTTTCATGTTTAGTCTGTCGTAGCGTTCCATTGTAAAAACCACCCCTCTACTACCACTACCTAACTAACTATAACTATCTAACTAACTAATATATATATCTATAAACTAAGAGGGAAGAAAGAAAGGAAAGGACTATAAATAAATACAGAAAGAAAGAAGACTAAGAAGAAGGAAAACCTAGAATATGGAAGGAATTATATCTAGAATAAATTGAACATGGATTATAATTTTTTTTCAATTCTGGACGGAGAATCTGAAATACATGGAAAGCTGCATTATAATCGTCTAAAATGATTATACTAGTCTATCTGATAAGATGATAGTATATCAACTATATAGTTCCATTTAGAATACCTATAATGGTATTTCTAATATGAACTTTTACTGAAGATTGGCCAAAGTGATCGATCGTCTAGTGATTAGTGGTAGGACTCTACGTTGTGTCATAGCAAACCGGATTCTTTTTGTGATTATGCGCTCAGAACTATAATGTAAGACCTAAATAGTGCTTCTAATTTCAACCCTAAATAAGTGAAGTTAATATCTTATAGTGATTCTAAATTATTTGTTAGACCTAACTAGTGCTTTTAATTTCCTAAACCTAGACAAGTTGTTCTAGTAACTCAGATTGTCCTATCAGTAATAGATGAAAGGTATTTTAGTGTCAATCGTGTACATAACCTAAAAGTGACATTAATATTGATAATATTATTCTGGATTACTGTAATAAATTATTAAAGCTTTAACAACAAGTGAGTACCTATTTATTTATAATAAGATATTGAATTTATTGTGGTTATTATAGAACTTAGGGAGATAACATACAGACTAGTTGCAATAATTAAATGTTTACCGAATGGTCATGATAATTAGGAGGGGTAATGGACTGTAGATAATTAGGTAACAATGTGGGGTTGGAAAAGGTCATTTACTGCCCCAGCCACGCAGAGACCGACTGGAAAACAACACATACACCATTTTTCCTCGTGAAGATAATTTTGGATGATGAAGCAGCTTGAACAGCTGATCACGAAGGGATTAGAACGAGTTCCAGATCCACAAAATTGATGTTAATATTATCAATAGGTAAGTATACCCAGTGATAGCCATAATAGTTCAGCTAGGAGTTATGCTTGGCAAGAACCTCCAAAGCTTATTGGTATATCTGAGATCATGTTCATACAAACAGTCTCATGAATTATAAAATGACGAATTGTAGAAGATCCGAGGATACATCTACCGTAGAAACCCTGATCCAATGATACATCAACTCTATCTCAATCTGGTCCAGTCAAGGAAATCCAGTGAGTCCGGAGCAGTGCACAAATTCACAAGGGCTGCCCATGAAATACAATCAGCAATACACGATACAGTCTATCTCGTCTTGCCCTTGGGCCATGAGAGTCCGGACCATCGGTAAGCCAAGTTGCAACCATGCCAGCAAAGTGGTTGAAGTTGTAAACATATGAATGTCCGTACCACAAACACTCAGATATACATCAAGATAGTTATCATTAATGTAACATAAATCCATTCTGAACTATTTTAGCAGATAGATACAAGTATTTAAGAATTAGCTTCTGGTAACCCGAGTACGATTAATTTAGGATGAAGGGATAAGTAAGTATGGGTTTTATGATTATAGTTTATACATTTGCTTGACCACAATGGGAAAAGTAGGTATAATAAAACAACCATATTTATTGTAGAGTATTTATTGAATAATTACCTTCACCTATGTAGAATAGCCTTCTTGACATGTATTATGTAATTGTTATTTACATTCTACGGATAGATCAGAATAAGTACTATAAGGAGTGGGTAAGTTGGGTAGGAGTTCACTCAATATTCCATTGTTGTGCCAAGTAATATCAAGCTAGTCTGACTTGGATATCGGAGTTCTAAACGAACCAGGCTGTTAGAACTACTTAGGTTTCTCTTATAAATTCCAACCTCCTCTGGTGAGACATAGCTCCGAGTAGACTGGAGGATACCCAGGTATGTTATAACCTTGAAAATATGCAAGCGCCAAACGCTTAGTAGACCAAGATTTAATCGATTTCTGAGATGAGCAAATACAGCTACATCTTCATGTATATCAACTGAAGCTTGTTCAGCATACCAGGAAACAATTTAACCCAAGATTAAAATGCTTCCATCTCAAACCATCCGCTATCCAACATCTTACAAAATTGGAAATTCCTATAATAAAACACATGGGGGGTAGTATTATTCTGATACTATCATTCCATTAGCGGTTTCAATAATAAAGGTATGCGAGATGAATTCAAGAAGGAATTCCCACAGGCTTATGAACCAAGTTACCTCACCTATTACCATGATTCACCAAATATATAGTTAGGTATCACACAGTAAAGGTTACTAATATAAATTAATTTAGTTTATGCCATCCTAGGCATAGCTCCGACAATGGACTGGTTTTACCAATCATTGCATGAAAGATTTGGTGAATATAGATACACTCAAGTATGCTAACATAATTTGTTTCAACCTCACCTAGGTGCTTCTGATTACGGACGAGGATTACCAATCATTACAGGAATGATATAGCGAAATGTGGTACACTAAAGTGTATATGTAATTCAGATCAATCCTCCTAGTGGTTTATGACTCTGTTCATACACCTCAGGTTCTTCGCTGGTTAGTTCAGGGTGGTCAAGCAACAGTATGAAATATAATATGTATGTAGATAATATACAATAAAGATATTAGAATCAGTATTGTAATTATATTCAATTTTGGACAACTTTTTAATTCACAATATTAATTAATTAGGTAGGTAGAAAAGAAGGTAGGTAGGTAGGTAGGTAGATATGTAGTAGGTAGTAAGTATGATAATATGACCATTATTTACGGGTAGTTCCTGCCACGCTTCCTACTTCGGTTCAAGACGATCTCATCAAGATTATCTCGTTAAAATTGGCTAAGTAGTGATTATTTAGTCATTACTACACGCGATAACAGAACTAATTAGAATGGACACTGGAGATTCGATTATGCTGTCACAGTCATTGAGCTAGAATGTACCTAGAATGTTGTACGCACTACCAGGACAATATAGAACATTTAAATAACGCTGGATGTCTATAAACTACACTGGATTTATCGCATCTACACATCCTCAATCTGAACAAAATGGACGCTTGTCTTACGACAATTACACTGAATCAAGAATTTATCCTTACTTTATCGTTCATGTACGCATTCCGAGCCCTTAGACAAAATTTACTATAAATTCTACCATATTCATCAGATTACACGCTAAAACTCTAGAAATCATTCGTCAGTTCGTTGTCCATACGGTGTGACCAATTTCTAAATTATCAAAAATATGTGGGTAAGCTTCATGACATTGGTAAATACATGGAGGGTATTTGGATATAATAATTCACAACGATTTTAATAGAATGAAAAGATCTGACCTCAAAATGACGTCTTCCTCGACTCCTCGTTGCTCTGCAGCTGCATCTTGAATCACTTAAATTAGTGCTAGTCTCATAGCGCGGACTAGTATGTACTGTCGTACACTTATCGCCAAGAGACCAGACTCAATCTCTTTCCCAAATGCAATAGATATAGACTATCTATTCATTTCTATCCCCAGAAGTCTTAGAAGCGATAAATGCTTGAGTAAAATGTGTGTGTATCCCTCTGAATAGAATCTGGCCAGGACTCTAAACAAAGGCGTATAATAAATTAAATACATATATATAATAAATAATTGTAGGGGTAGGTGTATTGTGCAGGTACCTAAGATACTCACATGTCGACGGTCGAAACGCGCACTAGGTGATATCGACCACTCAGAGGACAAGCAGAGTTCCGATACTATCGAAATTGCGAAAAGAAAAGAGGACGAGAATCCCGCACTCTCGTTTTTATAACCTTTTCCTAAACCACCTCCCATATCCGTATCATTCGTTCTTTTCCCGTAAAACCCATTCTATAACCTAGCAACACCGATCTACACTCTTTCCCACTTCCAACAATTCCAATAACCATTAACTAACTTTAAATCTTAATTATATAATCTAAACATACAGAACCCATTCAAATGTACCTAAATTCTAAATAAAATTAATAAATATAATAAAGGTTTAGAATACCTCATTTTCTTTCTCTAATAAAATTAATATTTATGAATAAGTGTTTTTGGAATATTCTAGTACGATCTCTAAAGAATTGTGAAAAGTCCAACGTTATATCAATTAATTTACTATTTATCTAAATTTAGTGCCAAGAAATTTCATTCATACATGTATATTATGTCTAGCAATAATAACTTGATATAAACCTAACTGATATGTATTTCAACCACTTTTAAGAATATTAGGCTCTATGATGTATTCTAACAATACAATATTGTAACATTTTAATCTGTATTGAAGTTATTAATTTTGGTAATCTAAATTTTCTATCTAAATTAATGTTTATCTGGCTTCTACCTATTATTCTGATATCTACATAGATTCTACTTATAAGAACTTGTCACTCTTCATCATGGGACACCTCAAATTTGAAGAAACAATTGTAATGAATTGTTAAAATTTTGGTAAATTAATCTTTATTTTCTACCACTAAACTCCTAATATTTCCTACTTCCCTGCTATATTCTACTTTATATGTAGTCTACATTCCTCAGATATGTTAGTATTTCATAATAATTACAGGCATTAGCATAGTTTTAACAGATTGAATTTTCACTAAGTTACTGGACCAATATTTTTAAGTATAATGTGAATTTATCAATTCTTAAGCAAACTCATGTTTATAACTAACAGTGATACCTCATGAACTTATAGGAGTAGAATTTATCTCATTTTTAGCATATTCTTTTGGTTAAATGTGAAATTTTAAGATATTTTTATAGCTTACTTATCCTGAATTTTGAATGTTTGGGATTCAATGTTTCTACTACATAACTTAATTGGTACTTGGCATTCTAATTGAATTTACATAATACATAGTATATATTTACTTATTTAATAGATACATACATCAATAATAACTTGTATTCAAAATTATACCTAGGGTCTAAGTTAGACTAAATTGACTGTCTTTTCTATTCAATACTTTCATATTTTTGATCATAACTTTATTATTAATTGGAATTTTAATGTTATATTTTGAATGGTAGTCGTAGGTACTGGCACAATCAATATTCTAACATCAATTATTACCAATCTATCAATAATTTGAAATCCAACATAAACCTTAATTTCCTTCCTAATCTAATATATGCATTTCCAGATTTACGAATTCTACTTCTACATTGGCTATAAAGTGACAACTAATGAACCAATCACCCCTAAGGTACTGTCTCTTACTTATACTTACGTTTAATAACTAGACATGCAGAAAATAAGTAAATTATTAAAATTTAATAAATTGATTCATTTAAAATTTATAATTAGCGCCATCTAGTGATAATAGGATGAACTAAGTACTATTTGCTTAGAGAATATAGTGTATCCGACATTGATTTTAAATGTAATTGTTAATTGCCAGCAGATGGCAGTTATAAATAATTTTTATCATATCAAAATGAGATTTATTCAATTAAGAATGATATTTTTTAAAGGGGAATTAAAACAATCGAATCTTATTATTCTTTATTTTATGTTTCCAATTTGAAGGTCTTCTTCAAGAAGAATTAGCGTTGCAGACATAAATTTATCATACGGATCTACTCGTGTGAGTAGAGATCCGTTACACCATGTGAAGGTAAATGGGGTGGTAGAGGATCCCCAACTTTCATTGCGTCATTAATTAACTGTTTATGAATTGTTATCCTGTTATCCTCATGTTTCATATTTTCCATCAACTCTTTGCGCTGATGGGTGACAACTTGGTTTTTTTCCCTAAATTATGTTTAACATTTTTATCAAAATCTGTAATTAAACTGGTGCAATAAGCAATATTTTCGTAAGTAGGATATGTAATTACTATTTTTATTTTAGCATTACATTTTTTACATGCACCGATACAAGTCACTCTGTCATTGTATTTAACATAATAGGTTTTAAAGCACCAACTGCAAGGAAATTTCGTCTTTTCCCATATTTTCTCCTTTAACAAGTCTGCCCACTCATATTTAGGTAACATCCACTTTTTTGTCTAAATCGATTATTGGCTTTCATACGAACAGAGCATTTAGAGATTGGCCGAATTCTCCTCCATTGATGTAAATCAAGTGAAAAATTAAAAGACATACCTTCTTCGCAACTTGTAATATTGTCCATAGCGTATAATTATTTTTCAACCTCGTTTAATGTATTAATATTTTTCCTAATTAATATATCTTCGTCTTCTGTTTTATTCTCTGAACCCACATAATTTTTATCTTCACGGTTTTCATCATCCAATTGAAAAAAGTATTCAAAATGTCTTTGGATCGAAAAATAAAGTGCTTCAGGCGATATTTTATGTTAAAGTTCAGTAGAGATTTTTGAAAATATTTCACTAGATGGCGAAGGTAAATTATTTTTTGATGGGAAATGATGTTTATATTTACAAAACACTTTTTTCTGCTCATTTAAATCAACAACAACTTTTTTTCCACGTTTCATAGCGATTAATTTTATACACGATTGCAATGGAAAATATATGAATGATAATAAAGTAGATAATTTTATTGTGAACTATGAAGCTCATAATATGATTGATCAAGAAACAGGGTGCAAATTGCAAATTATTTATCAACTACCCGCTTCATACTTTATCATTAACATGCATTATGAAGCTAGTTTTAACAATAATTAATTACCTTAACTAAAAGTTAAATATTATTTATTAGTAATCTATACTTATAATAAATCTGTAGAAGTGAAAATATAAAAAAAATAAATGGCAGGGGGTGTAACTAAACCAACACCGAACCCAAAAATGTGATTTAAAAAAATTTTGTCTGTCAGTCTTTCTCTTTGTTCAGGCATCACGCAAAAACTACCGGTTCGATTACGATGACACTTTGTATAAATATTCTTTAATATTCTGGGCACCACACTGGGTACTTTTTATTCCGGAAAAGTATATACAATAAAAAAACAAACTTAATTTTGCGGTTCGATCCCTAGACCTGATTACTGTATCAACCGCAAATAATAAGTTTGTCGTAGGTTACGTCACCCGCAGTGGAGTTCACTAAGGGGCGCTGCACACGGCTAAGATACTATAATATTTTAACTTAATATACAATATCGCTCGCCATACAATTCACACACTATCACACACGACGAAGATAATAAATAATATTTCCTATTTTCGTATCTTAAGATGAATTTTTATGGTATAATAGAGAATATAATAGAGAAACTGTTGTAGGGTCTTATGACCTACTGTCTTTATGAACGCAATAAAACCCAAAACAATGGCTTTTAGAACTTCCGTCTGTTTGTCTGAATGTTTGAACACGCTAATCTCAGAAACAGCTTAACCGATTTGAATTTTTGATTTGAGTTTGCGGTTTGGCTTTCAATCGGTTCACAAATAAAAAAGTTATTTAGATCTAAAGTAACACGCAGGCGGAGCTGCGGGCAACAGCTAGTTACTAAATATTATTATAATTAACTAGAATTTTTATTTGAGCCCTGCTTATATTTATACATTTACTACTATCTGTCCCGGCGAACTTCGTATCGTCTTAAACCTTTTAAACCTCCCGTGAGCTTCCACAAATATTTGAAAATGAAAATAAGCAAAATCGATCCAGCCATTACCGAGTTTTAGTGAGACAAACGAACGCCAATTCTTTTTTATTTATAAGATATAGAAGTATGTACCTAGATAATTATTTCATTATAATAATAAGCTTAAGTAAACTAGACACGGTTGTTTTATTTCTTAGAAACTATCCTACGGATCAAAGGTGTGTTTATTTTACTTGAGGTACTTTTTAGGTCCATTTTTTGGGTGTAATTATATTTTATGAATAATGGTTAAGTAATAAAATATTATAGTATACCCGCCGTATTGATGTCAAATTCAGAAATAATTTCGTTCTGAATTGGGTACTTATTTTTTAGACCGAAGTACAATTTAGTACATTTTAGGTACATTTTTTTGGTAAGTGGTACTACATGATTCGTAATGGTACACCCACCACTTTGACTCTCATCATAAATAAATGTTGATAAAAATAAATGTATTTGTACAGATAAATTGGTACAAAATCAATAGGTAGGTATGTGTTCATATTATGCAACAGTTGTTCTTAAAAAGTTATCAGTTGATAATAAACATGTCTAGGACAAAGTCGTGTTTCATAATATGCCTGTCTCTTTCGTTATTATGGTGCGAGGCATACAAGATATTGGTAGTGTTCCCTTTTGCTGGCAGGAGTCATGCAATACTTGGTGATGGAATAGTGAGACATCTGCTTAAAGCTGGACACGAGGTACGTTTAAAATAACACCAACTGTTCACTTAGTATTATATAAGTTTAAAACGAATAAATGCCCCCGGTTCCACTCTCACGAAAGGGTTTACTCCTGCCCAATCCTAGGTTAGATCAGAAAAACAATTATAAAATTAGTAAAAGTTGGAACTTTGTTTCGTAAAGTATAGTAGAAATCAAACCATATGAAATAAATAATGTTGGCTGTTAGCAGCAGCCGCCTATCATTTTCTAAAGGTTTCAATTTTTATAGGATTAAATTCGTTTCCATTCTAAGTGGTCTAATTGCCACCTGCACCCAACGATACCCAATATTGGCGGCTCAGGCTAAATTATAAGAGAATACTGCTCCATGAAGTCAGTCATTTACTAGGTAGGTTAATAATAATCTAGAGCTGGCTGTAGGCAATTAACCAGTAGGTATGAATTATTGTTACCATAATTCTATAACAATTATCTTATCAATATTGTATGCCGATACTACCATATTCCTGTTTACTACAGCACACACGCAAACCACGTGTTACTCCCGGGCGTACTATGAGCTTAATACACCCACATTTCATCAGGCTCTTTGGTAGTCCCGCGTAATAAATGAACATAGGTACATCAGACATAAGTCACGCTCTATCCCAAAGGGGTAGGTAGGGGTAAAATACACACCTACAATTTGCCAGCAATGTTGTTGGTCCTGCGTATTAGGAAGAAGCCTAATGCCGTTACCGGTTGGTCGGCTGGAGTGGAAAGTCTTGCAGAAATAATGAGGAGTAAACATAGAGATAGGTTCTTAGAATACTGTAATAAACTGGCTGCAATTGTAATCGAGAGGAACAAAACATAGGAAATAAAACTTTCATAATATTATGAAATATTAAATACAAAGCATTACACAAAAATAGCATGAAAATACACAGGACAAGACAAACATACACATAACACGACAGAGACAAAATAAGTTATAAATTATGAATGTAAGTAGGTACTGCAGCTGATGAACAATTTACCAACGAGAACAGAGATTAAGAAGAGAGAATATTAACATATATGTACAAATATTTGTAAAATACAGCAACGCAATGTAGAGAACCCCATTTATAAGCAGAATGATGCAAAGTAATTTAAAGTAGTGAAGTAGGAAATAAGATATTTATAGAAACCAGATAGTAATGAGAGAAAATACATAACTAGAGATAAGATAGCGATAGGAAAAACTTGTAATGTGTAAAGCTATAGTGGTGTATTATTTGCCCCGATACTAACAAATAAAGAATATCCTAACAAATTATTAGACAGCAGAATAGGCGTAATGTGGGAGTCCCACCCACTAAAGAATGAATGAGAGATGAATAAAAGAAAGATATAGTATGAGGAATAAAAGTGCGAGAGGAATACGACAAGAAATGGAACGACAAAGAGTATTAGGCTTAGTATGGAATCCACTCAAGGGGGACGTAGCTAGGAAAAACAAAAACAAAATGCTGTTACCGGGCACTATAGAAAGTTCATGACCACTCTGTAATTCAAACCAAAATTCCAACAGTCAGACGGGACTCAATATTACATACCACTAAATAGAATCTGAGCAGTCCGAGCATATATTGCTTTACAAGTTTTGTCAGGCGCAGTCAATGTTTACAGAAATTATTACTGCCACGTCAAATGGCAATGCTCTCTTAGTCAAAAACTAACCAGCCTTTTGATTCTGAGAAGCATTGAGAAGGCGTTTTGCTCTATCTATTTAAATTATGACAATAGTACCTGATTTAATGTGTCATATTATTTTATTACTAGGTATATTATAGAGAAAGGGTTTTTTTATAAATGGTCGCCTTAACGTTCATTGCCGGGCGTCCCGTGTACATCTTCATAAGGATAACTCCATACTAAAGCGATAAAGAAAATAGTTAAAATTATAATGTTGGGAACATAAACACTGTCAACAATGCAGTACAATATTGTATAATTTATTTACTTTTAGGTAACGTATATGTCTCCATTCACATACAAACCTTCTTCACCAAACCTTCGAATGGTGGATTTGAGCCGGAACCTCGACCTGTTTCCATGTAAGTACCTACTTATACTTCACTTTCAATGCTATAAATTGTGATTAGTTATTACAAACAAAGGTATGATTTCTATTAGGGGCCTTGTCGACGTTTCCAGGATCATTCCACCTGCACGCGCTACACCTGCTAACAGACGAACGAGGTTCTTCCAAAAGTATGTCCAGAAACGGCAAAAGAAATTTGGACGTGACTAATGCGTCTGCCCAAAATAAACAGACCGAAAATTCATGATTTTGTATTGTTGTTGACAAATATAAAGCCTTCTAGGTCATAGGATCAAGTTCTTCCAACAAGTTCAAGGGGCGCAAGCCAATCTCATTTGTAATTGTTGCAAGTGCCGGACAAACCAGATTCTGGAAAACATAAAAGTATCTAAGCAACAATCGGCTCGTCTTTGTTACGTGGGATCCAAGCTGGCCTTCTACTATTGTTAATAGTTACACTTAATTTCTACCTAATAAATATTATCACCTTATTACCTGTTCCAGCACACATGATGAATTTCGAGAAGTTTTTAAAAAAAGAGAGTGACTTCAGAAATATAGCTCGTTTCACGACAATGACTCAGAATATGCAAAATCTCACAATTTCAAATGAGAATGTTCAAAAATTGCTGAGCGATCCAAATGAACATTTTGATTTAGTCATCGCTGAATGGCTGTTTTCAGATGTATTTACTGGGTAAGACTAAGAATATTGCACGTAACAGGATAATATATCTACTGTCACTGAGAGTCCATCGGGAAACAATGCACCAAACTACAGTCACATCACGTTTTATAATGAGATTCGGGAACAAAATTAAATATAAGTAGGTACCTAAATGTAAATCAAAGAAACACAATTATTGTATTTTCACCACTCTCAGTTCGTGTTAATATGTATGATTATTGTTGCAGATTCGCGGCTGTATTTGATTGTCCATTTGTCTGGTCTTCAAGCCATGACTCTCACTGGAATATACTAAGACTGATTGATGAGCCTACAAATCCAGCGTACACTGCAGACATCATGTCGTTGAATTCACTTCCATTCACATTCTGGCAACGATGGACAGAATTATACACACAAATCAAACACCAGTACTATAGATACATGTAAGCTATAAATTTTAATATAAAAGGACATTTAACATACGTTAGTTATTACCTATCATATTCTTCTAATTGGGAAACTACCTTTTGGAACGTAAATTCACCTACGTGATTGAAGTTTTTATGTCATTATCAGAAAACTAGAAGTCAACTAAAATCTAAGGGATCTTAGTTGACTTCGCTTGTATTGGAACACCTTCCTGTGAACGGGGAAGCTTGCAAACATTAAAAGCCTTGTGATGACTCACTATTAGTATTAGTACCTACTAACATATTGCTGTAGGCAATTTAGGTTCGCATTGCAGAATGCCTACATAGGTTTGGCTTACCCCGTATTATTATTATTTTTTTTTTATTATTCTTTATTGCAGGCATGTAGCCCATACAAAAATTCATACAATACATTACATAATTGCTTTATAAATAACATAAATTTAAAATTATGTGGTGTAGATTAGTGGTACCAACTGTAGTCTGGCCTATAACCTACTCAGAAGGGTTGTGTGTATAGAATCAAACACGTTGTTTCAAGCTGGTATATTTACGACTTAGGCTCCCGGCGGCGCAGCCGCACATAGACACATTCATACAGGTATATACTTACACTACCTAATTCCCCGTATGCAACGTAAGTACAATGTGTCCCTACAGTAGCCCCCCCCCCTCACAAAAAAAAATTGTAAGTATTTAGCTTAATAACTAACACAAAAATTATGCTTATAACTACGCGACATCACTGTGACAAAAAATGGTTCCGTACATGATATTATTATATATTCATTAATACACGACATCTGTGGCATGTACAGGTTTGATTGCTGGGGTTTACTCTGATTGTAACCCATTACAACAAATATTGCAAAATATAAAACAAATTAATAACAGTTAGGTAGGTGTTTAGTGAAACTCGTATAAAGTTTAAATAACAGTACAGTGAAAATTACATACATTTATATTGATAGTTTAAGTTTAAAGGTGTATAAAAATCTTATTTATACTTACTCACACAGTCAAATATGACCTAAAGTAGTAATTTTACATAATCGTACAAAATAATAAAATGACAAATTGACAAAAATAAAATAGATTTAACATGGCATACTTCGTTCATATGTTTCAACATTACAGTAGGAATGTTGCTGTTTAGGCAAAACGAAGCGGTGTTTTGATAACTCGACCACTTCGAGTAGTTTTATGAGGTAAAACATTACTGGAAGTGTCTGGCTTATCCAAACTACGCTCGCTGTTACAATGTAATACAGGATTAGGATCATCATTTAAAAGTTCTGACCTTATGGTGTAAGCAGGTTTCAACCGATCTATAGACACAGAAGTTTTCCTATTCCCTATTTTTATTTTGAAATATTTATCTTTCCGGTCGATAACTATATACGGACCTTCGTATGGTGGTTGTAGAGATTTACGCATAGTATCGTTCCTTACGAATACACTCTTGCAAGATTTTAAATCGTTAGGCACAAAAATGGAACGTGCATTGCTATGGTATTTGGGTATAGGTTTGATATTTCTAATGGTATCTCTCAACTTCTGTAAATATTCCGAATCGGACTCTGTTCTATTCGCGTTATCATAAAAATCTCCTGGTAACCGAATTGTTGTACCGTACGTTAATTCAGCTGCGCTCACACCACTGTCGCTTCTAGTAGCGCTACGTAAACCTAGCAATACGGTGGATAACTCATCCACCCAGTTACTATTATTGCCTTCTAAACGGGCCATAAGAGCCACTTTTAGTCCTCTATGCCATCGTTCAATTTTGGCGTTGCTTTGGGGATGATAAGGGGTTGTTCTAATTTTATGTATGCCCAAAAATTTCATCAATTTCGTAAATAAATCGCTTTCGAATTGCCTGCCTTGGTCGCTCGTAAGCTTCGAAGGACAACCAAAACGAGATATCCAGCCTTCAAATACTACCCTTGCCACTGTCTCGGCGTTAATATTCTGAACTGCAACGATCTATCATCGTAACGCAGTATCTATACCCGTCGGCTGAGGTAGGTAACGGTCCTACAATATCAATGTGTAGATGTTGAAAACGTTCAGCTTTTTCTAACTCTCCTACACCAGAAACCGTATGCCTAGTAACTTTTACACGTTGACACTGCATACAAGATCTTGCCCATTTGGCAATGTCCCTATCCATATCCGGCCAAAAAAATGTTTGTTTTATTAAGTGTTTAGTAGTATTTCCCTAAACTCTTTTGGTAAATAAGGTCTAATTCTATTCGTAGAAATTTCGCAATAAATATGCTTGTTGCTGTCCGGTAAGCAGATTTGCTTGAATTGCAAACTGTTATCTGATACTTGCAACGCTCGACTTAGATACTCGTCAGTGCTCTGCTTGTCAGCTAATTCTGCGTAATCGAGTAACGTGGGACAGCTTATCGCTTCGATTCTAGAAAGCGCATCCGCCACCGTGTTATGGCTACCTTTTATGTGGCGTATGTTTGTACAAAATTCACTGATAAAAGAAAGATGGCGTATTCGCCTGGGACTTTCTTTGTCACTATTTATCTTTGTAAACGCGTATTGTAAAGGTTTGTGATCTGTAAAAATGGTTAATACACGACCCTCTATTAAATATCTAAAATGTCTGACGGCCGTATATATCGCTAACAACTCGCGATCGTATGTGGAATAATTCTTTTCCGCGCCTGTTAACTTTTTAGAAAAATATCCTAGTGGTTGCCAACTATTGTCAATCTTTTGCTGTAAGACAGCGCCTAGGCTAGTATTTGAGGCATCGGTCATAAGGGCTAGATTGCTGTCTGGCAAAGGGTAAGAAAGTGTAGCGGCGCTTTGTAAGCTTTCCTTACACTTCTCAAATGCCGAGTTCGCCTTATCTGTCCATTGTATAAGAGTCTTATCGCGTTTCTTAGAACTAACCAGGTATTTATTTAACTCACCCTGAGACTCTACTGCGTTTGGAATATGCGAACGATAAAAATTAACCATACCTAGAAATCGACGTAGTTGCTCTACGTTCTCTGGCTTCGGAAAATTTAAGACAGATTGCACCTTATTTTCCAACGGACGAACGCCATCCGTCGAGACCTCGAACCCTAAAAAATCAAGTTTAGGCACACCAAAAACACATTTAGACAAATTAAGAGTCAAACCGCATTCATTGAACCTCTGGAACACTGTATTTAAATGTTCTATGTGCAATGATTCGCTTTCGCTTGCGATTATGACGTCATCTATATAATTAAATAGAAAATCGAGTCCCTGCAGAACTACTGTGTCCATAAACCTTTGAAACGACTGACCTGCTGACCTTAAACCAAAGCAAACTCGTGTAAATTCCCAAAGACCAAAGTTTGTGATGACAGCGGTCTTTTCAATGTCCTCTGGAGCCACCGGTATAAAATGGTAGGCACGATATAAGTCTAACCGCGTGAAAATAGTCTTTTTTCCCGCTAATACGTACTTAAAATCCTGTAAACGTGGTATAGGATAGCGGTCCGGTTTGGTAACCGCGTTTAACCGCCTATAATCTCCACATACTCTAATTCCCCCGTCTTTCTTGAGTACCACGTGTATCGGGCTTGCCCAAGGAGACTTAGATGGACGACAAATACCTAATTCGGCCATTAACCGAAACTCCTCTTTGACCTTTTTATATCGGTCTGGAGGTAAAGGTCTAGCTTTCGCGTATACCGGTGTTCCTGTGGTTTCTATGTAATGACACACAGAATGTTTAGGTATCTGCTTATAAGATACCGGCCTGGTTATATCCGGGTATTGCTCCAATAACCTGTGCCACTTATCGCTGCAATTAATAGACTTAATTGATGAATCGTACATACTATTCTTAACTACAGAGGTTTACACATTTAAATTTGTAATTTGGTCTCTTAATGTCCGCGCGTTTAAATTGACCAGCAACCTATAATGGCTTAAAAAGTCAGCTCCGATTATAGGCTGCTTGACAGCGGCGATAATAAATGACTAACTAAATGCTCTTCTTAAATTTAAATTAAGTACTAGGTTACACGTACCATAAGTCTTTATCTCTGTTCCGTTCGCAACATACAACTTGTAATTGTCACACAGAGTATTTTTCGACGAACGATTGTCTGTATTATACGGAATTACGGAAACGTTTGCACCAGTGTCTATTAAAAATTTAAGTCCGCTATTCCGATCCGTAACGCATAGGCGATTATTTAACACGCTGATACATAATTCCACCTCAGTATGTACCGCACTTAGTTTTCCACTGTGTTGGCCCTTTTTTCTTTCTTCCAATTGCAAGGTGCAATACATTTAATAGCCTTGTTCTTGTATTTGTAATGGTAGAAACATAGCCATTCCGAATTTTTTCGGCTCCTGCTCTCGCTTCTTGGGCGTGACCTTGACCGCTCATGGTTTTTAGCCGTGCTTCGTGGACGATGTGAATGTTCCCGTCTTCTTAGGTCCGCCACGTCGATGCTCAACTGCTTTACCAGGGCAGCTAAATCTGTCGAACTTCCGGTTTCAGTGTGAGGGCTATGAATGGCAACTCCTGCTATTTCCGGTGGTTTGGTTGCTTCCATGACCTTGTCCGCTATAGTGGCTAGGCCTTCCAGCTCCTTTGTCTCTGTCACCGTTAACACTGCCTGAACTGCGGTAGGTAGATGGCTGTTCCACATGATTTTGAGAGTGGGATCTGGTATTTTCCCCCGTGCCAACTCTCTCATGCGACGAAGCAGTTGCGATGGCTTCTGACTGCCCAGTACCATCTCACTAAGCAATTTTTGGAATTATCTAGTCTCCGATTCCTCAAAAACCTGGAGCAATCGGTCTTTGAGCGCTTGATACCTATGCGTTTCAGGTGGGGATAACAGCAAATCGCTCACCTGTTCTATGGCAGACTTGCTCAATTTCGTCACCACCAGGTTTTGCTTCGCGGCGTCGCTGAGCTTCTGGTTGTCCGTGGCAGCCTCGAATTGGACGAACCAGAGTCGTGGTTGATCCATCCAAAATTCGGGTATCCGGGACGATACTGTGACGCTTGCTAAAGCCGTGACGCTCGTTTGATCCGTCACGTGACTCACCTGCGGCAGAGTCGCTTGTGGTAGAGTTGTTTGCGGTAGACTCATTTTCGTGGGGCGGGGCCCCAAGTGATTAGATACTACGTCCTCGCCGTCCGCCCTGGACCCCAACTTGACCACGGTAACGCAGTGGCAAGTTGGGTGACCGAACGTATTTAGTCTGAACTTGTGATTGGCCAAATTTTTTTGCGATTTTCCTGCTATGGATAACATCGAAGATACCTCCGGTCCCGACACTGCCCTTTCACGGGCAGTGTCAACCGACGACATTGCGCACTCAAACTTGATACTGATGCCTATGGATTTGGGGGCTCGCACCGCGCCGCCTAGTTGCAGCGCGATGTCGACGCCCCAAGGAACTGATGCTGCTGGGACTGACGATGGGTCAGCTCCCAGCAGTGTGAAGAAGAAGGGCCGCTCTTCTGGGACGAAGAAGAGGACCCTCGAGGAGAAGGGGGGCCGCCGCGCGACCGTAGCACCAGCTGCTCCGGGTGAGGGTCCCTCCTCTCCAGTGATTCGGAGGAGGAGGTGCCGGTGAAGACGGTGCGTACGCGTCTAGACGCGTACAGAAGGCGGCCGCCAACTCCTCCTCCGTCCTCGGTCCAACTGTCCCAGCGAAGTCGCCGGGAAATCGGTGGGCCGCCCGCGCGGGAGCTTATGAGCGTTTTTGCCCGCATGAACGCGGCCATGCGGGGCAACAGGAACGTGGCGGGGAGAAAGAAGATTGTGGCTTCACTGGTGGATGAAGCCCAATCTTCCCTCAACAAGCTCCTCGCGCGGAGCGTCACCAAGGAGGAGGCGAGGCTCCGGAAGCAGGTGACGAGCCTGGAGGCGGAGCTCGCTGCTTCCAGGAAGCAGATGGATGACCTGTGGCGGGAGGTCGCTGACTTGACCAAGGTGGTCAAGGCGCCTCCCGGTCCCATGCTGCCGCCTCCTCCTCCGACGGCTGGAACAGCGCCGAAGACGGCGCCACCCACGGCGCCCACCACGGCGCCCACCAAGGCGCCCGCCACGGCGCCAACCACGGCGTCCACCAAGGCGCCCACCAAGGCGCCCACTAAGGCGCCCACCATGGCGCCCACCACGGCGCCCAACACGGTGCCCGGATCGCCGCCACAGCCTGTGCCGACTATGGTACAGGTCCTGACGGCGATCGAGAGGCGCCTCGCCGTCCTGGAGGACCGGGCGTACCGCCCTCCGCTAGCACGTCCCGCGTTCTCATACGCGGCGGCTGTTGGCGGTTCTCCCGCTCCAGGACCAAGCGGCACACCCGCTGTCCACCGCCCCGCTCCGCCCCAGTCCGCTCCAGCGTACCGGTTGCCGGCCGAGACCGCGGCCCAGGCGCGGAAGGCGAAGGGGCGCGGCAAGAAGAGCGGCACCCCTGCCGCCTCCTCTTCCTCTAACGCTCCCGCTGCTCCTTTACATCCCTCCGGACGGGAGGGATGGGAGGTAGTGGGGGCCAAGAAGAGGAAGACGAAGGCCGCCAAGAAAGCGGCCAAGAAAGTGGCCAAAGCCGCCGCGGCGAAGGCGCCGAAGAGGCCCCGCGCTCCTCGCTCCACAGCCGTCGTCCTTACGGTGACGACGGAGGGTGTGGAGAGGGGTGTGGGGTACGCTGATGTCCTGAGGACCGTGAAGTCCTCAGTCAACCTCTCAGCCCTCGATATCCAGGGGGGTCTCCGGTGCAAGACGACACGCACCGGGGCTCGCCTCCTCGAGGTCTCCGGCGCCTCCAGCGGCCCTAAAGCTGACGCCCTAGCAGCGCAGCTTAGGGACGCGCTGGACGCAGAAGCCGTCCGCGTCACCAGGCCCACCAAATGCGCTGCATTGCGCATCACGGGTCTGGATGACGCGGCCACGACGGAGGAAGTAATCTCCGCCGTCGTGGAGGCGGGCGGCTGCCCCCGTGACCAGGTGAAGGCTGGAGACATCTCCTTCGGCACCACTGGTCATGGGATGACAGTCGTCCAGTGCCCCGTCGCGGCGGCACTGAAAGTGACGGACGGACGAAGCCTCCTCGTAGGGGGCTTCCTAAAGGCGCAGGTGCACCTCCTTCGTGCCCGGGAAACTAGATGTTTCCGGTGCATGGTGGTGGGGCACGTCGGAGTGCAGTGCACAGCGGAAGTCACCGTGGGCGATCGATGCTTCCGCTGCAGCCGGCCCGGTCACAAGGCAAGTGCCTGTGATGCCCCGCCTCGCTGCTTTAGATGCGAGGCGGAGGGCAAAACTGCGGACCACCGGGTCGGCAGCACAACCTGCGCCGCCTCGAGGCCAAAGCCTCGTCCGTCCGCTGAGAGCGGTGGGGGTGCCGCTACTGCACGGCCAGATGTTTCTCGGCGGGATGCTGATATGGACGTCCATTAATGTCTGACGCCCATATCCGCATCCTGCAAGTGAATTTGAACCGCTGCCGCGCTGCTCAGGATCTTCTGTACCAGAGCATCCGGCAGTGGTCCATAAACTTGGTCGTGGTCGCCGAGCCGTACTACGTCCACCCGGGAAGCCCGGTGGACGAGGACGGCTCGGCCTGTTTTATCTTCGGGGGGTCCGCCGCAGACAACTCGCGCCTTGCTATCATTGCAAGGGGCCGCGGGTGTGTTGCGGCGGAATATGATGGGTTGGCAGTCGTGGCCACCTACATCTCGCCGACACTGGACGAGACTCAGTTTGAGCTATGGCTCACTGAGCTCGACGTCGTCTTCGCTGCGTGCCGTCCTCGCCCTGTCCTGCTCCTGGGAGACTTCAACGCCTGGAGTGAGGCGTGGGGCTCCCGGGAAACCAGGGACAAGGGGAGGCTTCTTGAGGACTGGACCAGAACACGTGGTATGGAGGTCCTCAACCGGGGGAATGTCGCCACCTTCTGGCGGCGGGGGACCAGCTCGGTCGTGGACGTATCGTTCGCGACCTCTGCCCTCGCCGCCCGTATTACTGGCTGGCACGTGGAGGAGGGTGAGGAGACGCACTCGGACCATCGGTACATCCGATTCGATGTCGTCCCCCCACCTGACCTCCCACAGCCGGTAGAAAATCCCCCGGATCCGCGTTGGGCACTTCACCATCTGGATCGGGAGGCTCTCCTGGAGGCATCCATCGTGCAGGCCTGGATTCCGGCACCGGACCGGCCTGCCGATGTGGATGCCGAGGCGGAGTGGTTCAGGAGAGCCATGTCGCAAATCTGTGATGCGGCGATGCCTAGGGTTACACCCAGACCGGCAAGGAAGCAGGTGTACTGGTGGTCGCCGGAGATTGCACAGCTGCGCGCAGCATGCATCTCCGCCCGCCGCCAGTACACCAGGTTTCGCCGGAGGCATCGCCGCCCAGACGACGCGGCAACCCGAGAGGCGGAGCTTTATCAGGCTTACAGGGAGGCTAAAGGTAATCTCCAGGAGACAATAAAGCGGGCCAAGACGGCGGCCCGCGAGGAGCTCCTGGAGACCCTGCAGCAGAACCCATGGGGGCGCCCGTACCTACAGGTCAGGGAGAAACTCCGACCTAGGGCGCCCCCACTGACCCAGAGTCTCCAGCCGCAGCAGCTGGAGCGGGTCATGGGCTCCCTGTTTCCGACGAGCGCGGAGGAGCACGTCCCTCCGCGCATGGCTCCGTCTCTGCCCGACGCGGATAGCATCAGTGAAGACGACGTACCCGAAGTCAGGGTGGGGGAGCTAGGTGCGGCAGTGCTCCGGCTTAAACGCCGGAAAATCACTGCCCCCGGACCCGACGGCATTCCTGGCCGTGCATGGGTCCTGGCCCTCGAAGAACTCGGGCCTCGACTGATGGGGCTCTTTAGCGCATGCCTCGAAAGGGGCCAGTTTCCCAAGGTGTGGAGGACGGGGAAACTGGTCCTGATTCGTAAGGCGGGGCGGCCGGTGGACTCACCGTCCGGATACCGGCCGATCGTGTTGCTCGACGAGGTGTGTAAGCTCTTTGAGCGAATTATCGCGGAACGCCTCGTCGAGCATCTCTCGACGGTGGGGCCAGACCTGGCGGACAACCAGTACGGTTTCCGTCGGGGACGCTCCACCGTGAGCGCGATCATGCGCGTCAAGAGCCTGACGGAGGAAGCAGTCTCACAGGGCAAGGTGGTGGTGGCGGTGTCTCTAGACATCGCCAACGCGTTCAACACCTTGCCATGGAGCTGCGTTAGGGAGGCGCTCGTGTATCACGAAACGCCTCTCTACCTCCGTCGTATTGTCGGGGCCTATCTCTCGGAGAGGGCCATAGCTTTCCCCAGCTGGCTCGGGCCAGCTCGGCGAGATGTGTCGTGCGGTGTTCCGCAGGGGTCGGTCCTGGGGCCGCTTCTGTGGAACATCGGCTACGACTGGGTGCTGCGGGGTGCGTTGCCTGAGGGCGTCGGCGTAACGTGCTACGCCGACGATACCCTTGTCACGGCGCGGGGTGCAACGTACCAGGAGGCAGCACTCAAGGTCACGACGGGTGTTGCTCAAGTCGTGGGTCGGATACGGCGGCTGGGACTGGAGGTGGCCTTGCACAAGTCCGAGGTTCTGTGTTTTCACAGACCTCGGAACGGTCCACCTGAAGGTTCCAGCATAAATGTGGGAGGCGTTAGCATCGGCATCAAGCCCTCGATGAAGTATCTAGGGATCGTACTTGATAGCCGATGGAACTTCGGACCACATTTCCGAAGTTTGGTCCCCAAGGTGACACAGGCATCGGTCGCGCTTTCGCGACTGATGCCCAACCTAAAGGGACCCAACGCTTCCTGCAGGAGACTGTACCTGGGGATCGTGCGGAGTATGGCCCTATACGGGGCTCCCGTATGGGCGGCGCGGTTGACGGCCAACAACTCAACGCTCCTTAACAGACCGTTGAGGACCTTGGCCGTCAAAACAATAAGGGGCTACCGCACGATCTCCGGAGAGGCTGCATGTCTCCTAGCCGGGACCCCTCCATGGGACCTGGAAGCGAGAGCCCTTGCGTCATTGTTCCAATGGCGCAAGGAGGCGCTGGAGCGGGACCACAGGCCTGCGTCTCGAGAAATCGATGACCGGCGGTCCCAACTCCGCCAGGATCTCATGGAGTCATGGAGGGTGCGACTTGAGCAACCCAAGTGGGGTGCCACCATCATCGCGGCGGTGAGACCGATCATGGACGATTGGCTGCAGAGGCAGCATGGTGACCTCACGTATCGTGCGACGCAGATCGTTACCGGGCATGGATGCTTCGGTAGCTATCTGTTTCGCATCCATCGTGAGGTCACACCCCGGTGTCAACACTGCGAGGTTTCCGACGACGACACCGCACTCCACACGTTGGTGGAGTGCTCAGCGTGGGCGAGTCAGCGCCGGGACCTCGTAGTGGGTCTGGGCGTGGATACCCTCTCGCTGGAGACCATGCTTCAAGCCATGGTCTCCAGCGGGAGTAGGTGGAACGCGGCCGTGTCCTTCTGCGAGCAAGTCGTGCTCGCGAAGGAGGCGGCCGAAAGGGAGAGGGAGCGTGCCCTCCCCGCCGAGTTCCGTAGTCAGCGGCGAGGCCGCCGCAGACTCATCTACGCCCAAGACCATCGACCTCCATGATCGGGGCCTGAGGACGGCGGGATCGCCACCCGTCGTCCTTACAGAAGCAGGCTAGAAGGGTTGCGTGCTGCGGGGCCTTTGCCCCATAGCACGCAACCAGATTCACTCATTGACGCGGGATAAAACCCTACCCCAACGACGCGGGATTCTCATCCCGACCCAACCCCCCGCAGAGACCACAGAGGTGGTCAAAGTCCGCCGGGCGCCACTGGAAATACGTTCTGCTTGTAACCAGAGACGCCCGGCAACGGACGTTAAAGCGGCCGCGGCCTTGGTCGCGGAACTAAAAAAAAAAAAAAAAAAAAAAAGACTCATTTTCGTATATAATTTCACCCGAAAACACTACCGAAACTACACGAAAATACACACAACTGACGAAAAGTTCGATCGGGGTCACCAATGTAGATTAGTGGTACCAACTGTAGTCTGGCCTATAACCTACTCAGAAGGGTTGTGTGTATAGAATCAAACACGTCGTTGTTTCAAGCTGGTATATTTACGACTTAGACTCCCGGCGGCGCAGCCGCACATAGACACATTCATACAGGTATATACTTACACTACCTAATTCCCCGTATGCAACGTAAGTACAATGTGTCCCTACATGTGGGACCAACAAAACTACTGGAGGAATGTGCGTAATGCATCTCTACCTGCCCGCTCGGGCTCGGTGATTTATTGACCGAGCGAGCAATGCGTCTATATTTCGAGATTGGAAAATTTTGCTTTCGTCCGTCTGTCTATCTGTATGTGTGTTCCGGGCTAGCAGCCACAGTTCTTATCCGATCTTCACGAAATTTGGCACAAGTGTTCCTTTACCAGAAACATAAAAATATTGTTTGTGGAGTTTTTTTATTGGGGAGAGGAGGGTGGGAGAAATCCCAAAAAATGATTTTAATTTTCGCGAGGTCTACTGTACGACCATAGAACGACAACTAGTTTAGAATAGATTATAATTATGTTTTTAATTTATGATATAGAGAGATATTCTTTTATATTCCAGGTACATCAACGACATGGAGAGAAATATATATGAAAATCTATTGGCGCCGTTGATAATAAAGCGAGGTAGACAACCTCCATCCTATTATGATATACAATTTAACACATCGCTAGTATTGGCTAACTCCCATGTATCTTTGGGACATGCAATCAGTGTACCACAAAGTTTCAAACCTATTGGAGGATACCATATTGATGGTGATGTGAAGCCTTTACCAGAGGTAGGCATACATGTTATTTTAGGAGCGCTACGGGGCTCTGCATCAAGTAGGCAGTATTACTATCTTTTTTGTATTATTTTTTATTCCTGCCACTCCTACGTCCGTTGGCGTGCGTCTCTGGTACGCACCAGAAGGCATTTCACCTGTGTGGCCTTTACGGGGGTTTGGTCATGATGAGAATCCTGCGTCGATGGGGTAGAGTTTTATCCCGCATCGGTGAGTGAATCTGCATCGGCAGGACTCGAAGCCACGGCCTTTCTCTAACAGGGGGAATGCTCTGACCACTGAGCTACGATGACCAATACCAACAACATCCAATCTTTGCTTCATATCATAATTTCAAGATCGCACTAATTTCTATCTTAATATGTAAAGTATGTTTATCAGATATCTAGATCTAACACAATAAAATCAACTATATCTAAGCTTCAGCTAGGTGATGTTGTGTGAGAATAAATATTTTTAGTTTATTATTTTTGCATCAGTTTAATAAACAGATAACTTCTGTTTACACAAAAAATCAAATAAACATTCTACACCGTGCCTAGAAAATAATTTACCACAGACGGATTTATGGCTAATAAGCAATCCATGATCATTTTCAGGACCTGAAGAAATTAATGGATAATGCTAAAGAAGGTGTGATATACTTCAGTATGGGTTCGAATATGAAGAGCAAGGACATGCCAAAAGCTCTCAAGGATGACCTGCTGAAGGTGTTCGGTGGACTAAAACAAACTATTTTATGGAAATTCGAAGAAGACCTTCCAAATAAACCAAAAAATGTTAACATCCTAAACTGGGCACCACAACAGAGCATACTTGGTAACTATTATTTCCACGGTAATTTTTTCACTTTGGTCCCACGTAATAGAGGATATTGATAGGGTACCTTAGCACCCAAGTTTTGAATTCAATTAACCCGCGACCACGGTTGATACAATTTATGACGGTAAGGCCGATATCAGTTTGATCTTGGGCTGTTTTCATCCATCCAACGCGCATCCGATATCTCAATGCCGTCACTCGCTAACTACACGTGAAGAAAATATCAGGTGATATAATCTACGAGATATAGTATAAATTCCACCTTATACGAAACGCTTTACCTTCAGATCTACCTAACCGGATGCAATTTATAAGTAGGTAAAATAATAAAACAATAGAAAACGTTTACATTTAATAAAATTAACAAAAAAATTGTAGCGATATTAATATTATATTCATTGTTATTTTTTAATGAATACAATATTTTGTTGGATTATAATAAGGAAATAGCTTAAAATGTAATAAATACCTAATCCAAAAATAGACAGCTCGGGTCAGAAAACGGCTGGAAGCTCTCACGTCCTACATTTCTGGCATTAGCGGATGTTGACGCCCTAAAATTTACGTTTAAACAATTATTATTAGGCTGTATACCCACTTAGAGCTAATTTACAGGCACATACCAACATCTAAAGGCATCACATTTATAGCGTTCCACAGAAATACAATTAGAGTACTTAATCGAAGCGAAAGGTTAAGTGTGGTATTTTAATTTGATCTGGATAAAAAAATATTTACTGCTATAATTAAAAGTATAAATCAAAATGTAAATTCGTTTTGATGTCGAAATTGGGTTCACACGTAATTAGATTCTTTGATTGTTTCTTTTTGTAACCTTACGTGAAATTGGATTCAAAACATGCCGATTGTAATGCAAATAAACTAGGTATGCAATACATTCTGCTGTTGCAATAATTGAGCTGAGTTTGTCGATCCGGGTCGAACTCCTAAACGACTGGACGGATCTTTATGAATTCAGATATATGCACTCACGGTGATGGTCACTATGACCGTGCCAAATTTCAAAAAGATCGGTCCACTCGTTTAGGAGGAGTTCGATCCCAAACGAAATATACGAGTCGCCTAAGAAAAAATAAAATTCAATGTAATTTCAAAAACTTTCAACATTTTTAAAAACATTAAAAACGTTTTACCTGGACACTATTCAGAAGAATATGCTACGTTACAACGAATCCAGTACCTACAAAAATGCGTAAAATTGAAATCGAGTTTGGACTTTTTATAGTGTGATGTGACATTAGTTCAACGTAGTACGATTCATCTTCACTAGTGCATAATAAACATAATCAAAAAATCCGGTTCATTCCACCCACACACACACACACACGACCGTGATCAGAAAGGAATTAACCAAAAAATTCACATTGTAAAGAGTATATAGAATGTTTATTAATGAATAAAATAAAATAGAAAATCCATAGTATTATGTAAAAAGTCCTTGAGTATCACCAATACAAATTCAAATATTTTACCTAATAGTAACAGCTTTATAATTATATATTTTCAACATTTCACAAAAGAGAAGAATTTAAAACAGAGAGAATTTCGAGTTCGTAATATTGCCCATTTCAATTATTTCAGCTCATCCTAACATTGTAGTATTCATCACCCATGGTGGATTGTTGTCGACGACAGAAACCATACATTTTGGTGTACCAATAATTGCTATACCATTATTTGGTGACCAGTTCATCAATACAGCGAGAGCAGTGAAGAAAGGATTTGCTTGTGAAGTTGAACTTTCATACGAGTTGGCTAAATACTTGAAGATCGCTATTAAAGAAGTGATAGCCAATCCCGAGTAAGTATACTGTGAGAAGAAACATACATACAATCGTCCGTCCATCGTCAGTATGATCCCCTGCAGGAAAGGCTGACTTAGATAGGTACCTTCAGAAAGAAAAGACACAAAACTTTAACGAGTAGAATACTGAGTGTCTAGTACCAGTTCCATACGTTAATTATTTTTCGTATTACCCATACATTTTACACCAGCGCCCATGCGGTAACGTCTGAGAACTGTGTGAAATGTATGGAGGAATACGAAAACGTATTTCGAGCAAATTAACGTAAGGAACTAGTACCAGACACACTGATTAAAAGTACATATTGTGCGGAGACTGAATAAATTAATGTTAAGAAGAAAAACAAAAAATAACTTTAGGAGACGAGTCTAATACCGTTGCCGGGTAGATATTGTATATTTGGCAGACCCTCGTCCAGCTGTCAGCAATTGCACCTAGTTGAAGTTAGGATGAATTGTGTCCCGAATATGTGGACAGCCTTTTAGCAACCTATCTCCGTGTCAGTTTAAAATCATCATCAATCATCAGTTTATCCTAAACCAACGCCGTAAGTCACATTGAATTTTAGTGTTGAAAGTCTAGTGGGTATTGGTCAGTTAGCATTGAACAGTCCTTCTGGAACTGTCACTGGTTCGGAACCAGCCCTAGTTATCGTTTTTGCGATTTATATTGTAAAAAAATTCTTTTATCGTTTTAGGTATGCAGAAAAGGCAAAGGAACTTTCGTTTGTGTACCACGATCGTCCAGTTACCCCGGGTAAAGAAATGGTCCACTGGGTACGACATGTAATTGAAACACGTGGTGCTCCACATCTTCGCTCGCCCGCCCTCAACGTGCCACTATATCAAAAGCTTTACTTAGATCTTCTAGCAATTACTTTATTTACTTTAGTTTTAATTATAAAACTACTAAAATGTCTATTGCATGTATTCACAAATGTTAAGGTAAATAGCAAAAAGAAAAACAATTAAAAAAAAATTGTTTATATTAACTAATATCTAAATGAAACTTGGTTATTATTATGAAAGGTTTGGACAGATATTTTATTTATTAACATAAACATACCAGCCATTTATAGATAAATCAAAACAATGTGTTTTTTTCGTCTACCCCTAATTTTCAAGTCAAATAAGTATAGTACGCTGCACAGCCGTCGAACGGATAGAAGAAACTTCTTGTTCTTCAAAAGACCTTCTGTCAATCCAAAGAGCTCCTTGACAGGAAAACGAAACCGTTAGGAGCGCATGACCTAGGATCAGTCTTTGGACACGCTCCAAATGCAAAAGGTGAGTTTTGAAACTAGCTCCCCAATCAGGAACACAGAACTGAGAATGGACTGAATCAGGGCGTAATAGACCATGTCTATTGTGCTAGGATCCGCAAAAGAGCGAATAGTCTTAAAGATGGTCTTAAAGTAGGTAAGTTTAAAGAATCAATACTTATGTAGAACCCAGGTCAAATGACTATCCAGCAGAACACCAAGGTAGCACAACTTATTAGTTTCAGTCATTGTACGTGAACAAGTTGTGCTGCACGTATGGCAAGAGTGTACTTTGATTTTAACGTTATGGGAGGGCTGGTATGTTTTTGTTATTGAAAAAGGAATGTACTTTGTCTTCGATATGTTAAGAGTTAGCACGTTTTGATGGAGCCATTTAATTATTATACCAATGACCCCTTAGATGATTTACGAACTTCATCTTAAGAGAAGCCATCGATTAACAGGGTTCCGTTTCCGGTCGTCCAAAAGGTTAAAGTTGTTATAAAAGTGTTAAAAGTTTTTAATAAAAAATCCTGGGAAAAAGTGCACACAGCTTAATTTAGGCTGCAGAAAACCATTCACCAACCAACCAAAAACAAAAAAAACTTTGATTTGCACCAGGAAACTTTGATTTATAACGAGAAATAACACAAAGGAGCATTTCGAAAAACTACGTTATTACAATTTGAAGGTGAGAAAAAGTTAAATTTTATCTATAACAATTGAAGTAAATACATATTATTACCTACATTGTTTTGAAAAATATTACGTTTGACGGCGTCAAATACTGTCAAATACACACTGACACAACAGCAGTGCTACCAACATAATAAGCAAAATCACGCTCCGTTTCATTCCACGCATATTACTAGAACGTTTAGTTACTGCAGCATGGATACCACGGGAATGTCAGGGGATATGTTGAAGTTGTTTCAAATGATGAAAAAAGAACTCGAGCTACAAACAACTACAATCACTCAAATCATTACTGAAAATCTAATGCGTCACATAGACGAAAAAATTCAACCTATCATCGAAGAAAATAAATACCTAAAGGGGGAAGTGGAGACATTGAAGAAGAAAGTTAAACACTTGGAGGATAATAATAGGAAAAATAATATAATACTACATGGAGTTAAAGAAACTGAGAATAACTATGAAGAACTATACAGCATAATAAAAAATATTTTAAAAGAGAGAAAGAGAAAAATTTGAAATAAATAAATTTAACCGACTCGGTCGTAAACAAGAGGGAAAAACTAGACCTTTACTGATAACCTTTTTGTCACAACAAAAGAAGATAGAAGTGCTGAAAAATAAAACAAAAATGCCACAAAACACTTATCTGACTGAAGATTTTTCGAAGGAAACCATAGAAATACGTAAAAATTTACAGCTGCAAATGAAACAGGAAAAGGAGAAAGGGAACATAGCATTCATAAAAAACAATAAACTGATTGTAAAAGATAAACAGGAATCTGAAAAAAGGAAAAGGGATCTCTCTATTTCACCCAGTACTGTACAATCACCTTGCTCTACAGAGGGAAAAGGCATTATAGCCCCTTCCAAGATCCACAAAACTGATGCATTTGCATATATGAGGGCTAGATCTTTCTCATTGTCAGAAAAACACCCTGAACCAAAGAAAACATGAAAACTACCAGACACCGGAAACGTGAAGATTACAAACATAAAACTAACAAAAAACAAACAGTTCCCCAATACGGCTGGTCACCGAGGGGAAAAAGACCATAACCCCCGAATGTTTGCAGAAACAAGATCAAAGAAAAAAAATATTTCAGAATATTCCGAAACCAATACGAAAGGACACAGAAATAGATTTAATATAGCTACATTCAATACAAGAACACTGAAATCTCAGGAGTCCCTATTAGAACTAGAACATGCATTAGAAAACGTTAACTGGGACATCTTGGGAATATGCGAGACCCGAAGAGCCGATGAAAGAATTGAAGACTACGAAAATTACATACTATACTATAAAAATGAAACACCAGGCTTATACGGCGTTGGGTTTATGATTAAGAAATACCTAAAAAGTGAAATAATAGAGTTCCAAGGAATATCAGATAGGATCGCTGTTTTGAATATTAAACTTCCAGGCTACAATGAACCTACTTCAATAGTCCAAGTATATGCTCCCACTAATAGTTCCCAAGAAGAAATTAAAAATGATTTTTATAGACAACTATACAAAACTATGGAAAACATATATAATACTGTTATCATTATAGGAGACTTTAACGGTAAACTTAGAAAAAGGAACAAGAATGAAGATAAAATAATGGGACCATATACAACAGGACAGCGAAACGATAATGGACAAAGATTAATTAATTTTGTTTTGGAAAATAATTTACATATCATGAATAGTTACTTTAATAGAAAATATAACAGGAAGTGGATATGGGTATCGCCCGACGGGAAGACGAAAAATGAAATAGATTATATTATAACAAATAAACCTAACTGGTTTACGAACATCGATGTTGTTAATCAATTTAATTTTAATTCCGATCACAGACTACTTCGAGGCCAACTACACACAAAAGAACAGAAAAGAATATCTAGAAAACACATTCAAAACACAAAAAACCCGATACCCTTACCGATTCCGGAAAATATTTTAAAGACCCTAGGAACAAATATGAAAAGAATAAACAATCTTAACAGCGTACAAGAAAAATATGATGGCTTAGTAAGTGAACTAAAAGAGTTCGAAAATACATATAGACTAAATAAAACTGAAAAAGATAAATTAGGACCTATAGCAAGAAATTTGATTCAACAAAGAAAGATATTATTTAAGAACAGAAAAATCAATAAACAAGAGATTGTAACGCTAAGCAAAGAAATCAACTTACACATACGGAAACATAGACAGAACATAAGAAATGAAACAATCAATTATTACATAGAAAAGACAGGTGGAGTTAAAAAAGCTTGGCATCAATTAAGAGAAAACACGAATTGGATCGAAAAAATGACTAATCGAAAAACGGAAAAGCACAAAACAAACAGAAGCGAAATACTACAAGTAGCCACAGAATATTATCGTGACCTATACAGTGACAACGAAACGTTACCCCAACAGAACATATACTATGTCAATGATACCGAAGAAGAGATTCCAAATATAATGACAGAAGAAGTAGCTAAGGCTATCACATCACAGAAAAAAGGAAAAGCACCTGGTGAGGACTGTATATCTAACGAACTTATTTTAGGAACTTCAGCCATAACAATAAACATTATTACAGACTTATTCAACCAAATACTACACACAGAATATATACCTCATTAATGGACTTCATCAACAATAACTTTAATCCATAAGAAGGGAAATAAAGACGATATATCTAATTATCGACCCATTAGCCTGATGTCCAATGTATATAAGATATTTTCCAAGATACTGCTAAATCGCATAACAAACATCTTAGACGAAAACCAGCCAAAAGAACAAGCAGGATTTCGCAGTGACTTTTCCACACTAGACCATATACATACTATAAAACAAATTATTCAAAAATGCAATGAATATGGTCTTACTTACTATTTAGCATTCGTTGACTACAATAAAGCATTCGACTCATTAAAACATGCAAAAATATGGGAAGCATTAACAACACAAGGAGTGGAGTCAAAGTATGTACGCCTGATTAGCAATATATACAAGAATATGACAGCTAAAATAAGAACAGAAAGATTGGGTGAAGATTTTATAATAGAGAGAGGGGTCAGACAAGGAGATCCTTTGTCACCTAAACTTTTCTCAGCGGTTCTTGAGTATATTTTTAGACGACTCGACTGGACCAAATATGGACTAAATGTTAACGGAGTGCAACTATACCACCTGAGGTTTGCGGACGACCTAATACTTATTTCAAGCGACGTAACTAACCTGCAAGAAATGCTAGAACAGCTTGTATATGAAAGTTGCAATGTTGGACTATCAATGAATACCGCGAAAACTAAAACAATGACAAACAAAGAAAAAATTCCAATTGTAGTCAGCGGTGCTTCCATAGAATATGTCGAGGAATACATGTATCTTGGACAGGTAATATCTACTACAGACCTCACAACAAAAGAAATAAATAACAGAATAAACGCAGCATGGAAAAGATATTGGTCTCTTAAAGAAATTGTGAAAAACCCCCAGGTGCCACTAAGATTAAAGAAAAAGGTATTTGATTCGTGTATTCTGCCTATCATGACGTACGGATGCCAAACATGGAGCTTAACACAACAGAACATACGCATGCTCGAGACCTGTCAACATAGCATGGAGCGAAGCATGCTCAATATAAAGCTCAAAGACAAAGTAAGACTTGAAACAATACGTCAACAAACGAAAATTAGAGATGTGACATACTGCATTCAAAACCTAAAATGGCGGTGGACGGGTCATATGATGCGAAGTCAAAGAGATAAGTGGACCAAAAATGTAACAGAGTGGTGCCCAAGACAACATAAAAGAAGGAAAGGAAGGCAACGTCGTAGATGGGAAGACGACATTAAAAAGATAGCAGGTGTCACGTGGACAAGAAAATCACGTAATCGTACACTGTGGCGAGCTTTAGGGGAGGCCTATGCTGGGAAGCAAGATAATCTTCACGAAACTGGTGTCAATATCGACTCGATTTAGATAAGTTATAGATAAGTTTAAGCTTATGTAAGATTATTAAATAAAGGCTATTATTATTATTTCGTTTATTCGCTTATATTCTTATTTAATACATTTTTAAATAGATTTATAAAAAACACAAATACATTTAAAAATATAAAAAATAGTGACCCACCAATAGCGGAGTAGGACCCAAACTACCGGCGGTGGAGGCTAGAGACTGAGAAACCTCCTAACAATACGGCACGTGTCGAGGATAACAGCCTTCTGAATCTGACTCTTGATCCAACAATCTAACGAGAGTCTCTTGAGATGTTGATCGAGACTCTTCGCTATTAATCCGTTTGCTGAAACGACCACCGGGACAATGATCGTCGAGTCTACGTCCCACATGGCGGTTATCTCGAAGGACAGATCAAGGTATTTACTAAGTTTGTCCTTCTCTGCCTTCACGAGATTTTCGTCATGCGGGACGGCGATATCGACGAGCACTGCCCGACGCTGGGTCCGATCAACCAACACGATATCGGGCCTATTGGCAACAATAGTCCTGTCCGTGATGATTGATCGGTCCCAGTAGAGCAATGCACGACCATTCTCAAGAACTGGCACTGGTGTGTACTTATAGTACGGTACTTCAAACTCAATAAGGCCATATTGAAGAGCAAGTTGCTGGTGGATGATCCTGGCTACTTGATTGTGCCTATGCAAGTACTCGGTGTTAGCAAGATACGAACATCCGGAAATAATATGGCGAAGTGATTCACCAGGACGGTGGCATGCTCGACAAATGTCGACCGTACCGTCCTTCATGATGTATTTCCGATAGTTGTTCGTCTTGATAACCTCATCTGCAATTGCACAGGCAAAACCTTCAGTTTCCCCAAAGAGGTCCCCAAAACGCAGCCAGTTCACCGAAGCGAGCAGGTCTACGTCGGGTCCTGTTAAGACCCGGTAGAACCGCCCATGTAGCTCCTTACTCTTCCATACGTCCCTACGGTCTAGCACCTACCTAGCACCTTTGGTTTACGCCAGTTCTCGTTAGCCAAGGAAAGAGGTGTCAGGCCCTTGTCAACCATCACGACATCGCAATGAATGTCCCATTCTGTAGAAAGTAATCTCTCAGACTGCACACTTCACGGTTGTGGAGGTTCTTGGCATTCAAAAAGCCTCGACCCCCCCACTTCCGCGGAATGTACAGTCTCATGACAGAAGATCGTGGGTGTAACATTCGATGCAATGTCAGTTGTTGACGGACTCGCCTATCCAGGGCGTCTAGTTCCGTTTGAGTCCACCTAAGTATGCCAAAGGAGTATAACAATAAAGGTATAACCCAACCGTTGAAAGCCCGCATTTTGTTACCACCGGACAAAGAACTGTTAAGAACTTTTGTCAGGCGGCCAAAAAAACGGTCTTTCACCGATTTCTTAATATCCTCCACCGCTATACCCAATGACTCTGACATACCTAGGTATTTGTATGTTTCGGTCTCGGAGAGAGATCTGAGAGTTATTATCTCAGAAAGTTGTAAATTCGGTGAATTTACAACCTTCCCCCGTTGTACATGCATAACCGCACACTTATCAACACCGAACTCCATCTTAATGGCATTACTAAAAACTTCCGTAGTTTTTAATAATGTCACTAAATCTTGGTGCTTCAGTGTGAACAGTTTGAGGTCATCCATGTACATCAGGTGAGAAATAACCTCACCTCCTCTACGAAACCGATAGCCTAGCCCTGAATCTTTCAGCAATGTGCTAAGTGGATTCAGTGCTAAACAAAACCACAATGGACTCAAACTGTCGCCCTGGAATATAACACGCTCTATCCTTATCAAGCCTTGCGGGTCAGAGGCGTGCCCACCATTACCTGGTTGACGAAGTACTGTGGTCCACTGCCCCATACACGAGACTAAGAAGGATTTAAGAGTCGGATTAATTTTATACAACTCTAAAATCCTCCTCAGCCATGAATGTGGCACCGAATCATAGGCCTTCTTGTAGTCAATCCAGGCAGTAGAGAGGGCGCCCTTACTCCGCTTGACTTGTTGGCTAGTGGCCATATCAATGAGGAGTAGCTCCTTAGTACCACGAGACCCAGCCCTACATCCATTCTGAGCGTTATCTAAGATATTATTAGATACTATGTGCGAGTTTATTTTACTTCTCAGAATAGATGTAAGGAGCTTGTAGATGGTAGGTAAGCAAGTGATGGGTCTATAGTTTTTAGGTTCCGTGGTACTACCTGATTTATGGAGCAGGAAGGTGATGCCAGTGGTCATGAAAGTGGGTAAGGAACCAGACTCAAGGGCTTCTTGATACTGTGTTGCCAAGCGTTCATGCGAGCTCTGAACCCACTTTATCCAAAAGTTGTGCAATCCATCCGGCCCAGGACTTTTCCAGTTCGGGGCAGTACGAATTGCACAACTAACGTCTTCGGAGTCTATGGTAATAGACTCCATGGGTTCGATGATACTGCATTCACGCTCGACGACACGGATCCAGTCGCCCTCCGAATGTTCGACGGGCACCGACCATATGTCACGCCAGAATTGATTCATGGTGTGAGCATTTGGCAGTTGTCCGTCGCTGAAACGTTGTCCAGTTCCCTCCCACTCTCGGTACACCTTCCTTTGGTCCCTTTGGAAGATGCGATTCTGCCAGTATCTATTTACACGCTCTCTATAACGACGGATACGGCTTGCCCATGCATACACTTTCTGTTTCAGAAAGTCAATACGTTCCGTGACATTGGCTAAGTATTGCTGGGGACGAATGCCGGTCCCAGCAAATGCCTGAGTCACGAAACGCATGACCCGGGGACGATTATTTCCCCGGCTGAAAGAGATAAGCTTTGCAATGAGAGTCCTAAATGTGCCGATACTTCGCTCGATTCTTGCCTGCCATACGGGAACACCATCCGGTCGCGGTGCACGGTTAACTTCAGGGAATTTAACGCGTGCAACGCGACAAGCGGCAATAGCTCCACAGTAAAGAATCGAGTGAGTATCAAGCAATTCACTGCTAGTCCGTAAGTACGGCTCTAGCAATGCATTCAGGGCTCCCATCAACGCCAGATTTCGCTTATGCATTGGCAAGCGTGGTAGCTGCGGTCTAGAATTAGGTATAAACCTATACTGCGAGATCACATCTTCCAAAGTACTCCTCAATTGCTCGCTTACCTGGATAGATGTATCACTCGTATCATTTCCCGCGTCGGGTGCGGACTCTGCTAACGTCGCACTTGTAGCAACCGTCTGTGTCACAGGTGACGGTGCTCTCGTTGACACTGGAGCTGTACGAGTAGATAATACTTCCAGGCGTAGTCGATCAAGCACAGATTGATCCAACAACTTACATCGTTGGATAGCCCGCACTTGATCCGATAGTCGTTGGACGGCAACAGTCATTGTTGGTTCAAGAGCCTGAAACAAAGGAAGCATCCTTGAACGGTACGCAGTCAGGTTTGTTTCCCCATCTGTAGCCTCATAATATGCCCGCATGACGTTTTCATTGATGGATGTAGTCCATCGCATGCGGTGCACAATACCACCGGTAGTGGGGACCCTACTCGAAGCTGGTAGGCTTCGGGGACCCAAACTGCTCGGTGGCCGGCCTCTCCCTCGCCGGCGTACAGGTGTTGGCGACGTCGGCGGAGAGAAATACTCGTCACTTGAAGAGCTCGACGCCTCAGCGAGCACCTGTGTCAGCGATGTGCGGTCCGGTGCCTGCGAGGCGGAGTTTAGTGACGAGTCCGGGGGTGTTATTTGCGCATTTCTGCTTCTGGCTCTTGTTTGCATCTCACAATCACTTCATATTGTTTGGCCATAATATTGAATGTGATGTTGATATTTTTGAATTCATTGAATGACATGTGTCAAATCTTCGTTGCATATTTTGTAGACTATGTTTATTGTTCTAAAGTTCTAAAACATTATAAAATCCTTTATGTATTGACTTTTTGCTGATATTATTATGAAATCTGAAGTAATTGTATAAATTTAGGTAATAATATATAAATAAAAATATTAAAATAGTTTAAGAATGAAAATGATGTATGAGACGTTCAGAGTTGCCAGAATTAATTTCTGACAAATTTCACTTTGGAACCCTGCCCCCCAACCTAACCCTTTTCAAGTTATAAGGCTTTGAAGATATTTTTTTTAAAATGCCGATTTCTTGTCTATATTTTATTTTGTA